>PVIY010018257.1:0-47383 GCA_004026745.1 Myrmecophaga tridactyla | reverse complement strand
GATGGATGGATGGATGGATGGATGGATGGATGGATGAGTGGGTGGATGGATGGATGGATGAGTGGGTGGATGGTGGGTGGGTGGGTGGATGGATGGATAAGGAATGAACTGATGGACAGGCAGACAGATGGAAGAATGGATGAATTGATAGAGGGTTGGATGGATGGATGAATGGATAGACAGATAGATGGAAGGAGGAAGGAAGAGGGGGTGGATAGAGAGACAGACAGATGATGGGAGGGCTGGTGGGATGGTGTGATAGAGGATGAAGGGACAGACAGAAAGCCAGCCAACCTAGGGGCAATGCTCACAGGAAGTGAACAGACTGTATCTGAAGAGAAATCATAAATTATTGTTAAGAATAGGAAAGGAACCTTGGGAAAGTGGAAAATAAATCCATGACAAAGGATGTTACAAGTAGATACTGTCAAGAAATCACTTCTCGCCACATCAACTTATAGGCTTCACATCCTATAATGAAATCACAAAGGGACTTTAGATCTCTCTTTTTTTTTCTTTTGCTTTTTCTTTCTTTCCTTTTGTTTTGCAACTTGGTTATATATTTTAGTTTTTTTTTTTTAAGGATAAATGAAGCTAGGGTGCTTTGGAAAAATGGGAAGAATTGTTCTGAAAGATATTTTATGAGCATTCTACAATCATGTTTGCTGTGACATGAAGTAAGGAGAAATGAAGAGATTGATGGTTTATAATAAGTGGCTCTAAAAGCAGATCCGCTAGCTACAGGTACAAGAAAAAATAACAAGGGAAACATCACCTGCTTGCCCAGTGTGGCAGGCAATTTAACACCACATTGTTACAAAAGTTGACTATGCCACATTCTAACTTCACTGCAGAGGTGGCAATAAATCCCCAATGTCTGTGAAAAACATATCGTTATTTAAAAAAAAAAAAAAAAAAAAAACCCTAAAATATAGGCAAATGTTTCCTACTCTTGGGTTGAGGAAGAACTTTCCAAGACAGATATAATGGTGAAATCAGAAATTTGAGGGCAGAGAGGCGCAACCGTCCAAACGTCCATATTTAGGAGATTAAAGATACATGAGCATAAACCCCGCCAATTTAACTTCCGGACCCTAATCCCGTGAGCCCATCTGAGGCTTTAAACCCATTTCTTTCTGGAGATGGAACCCAGTCATCAGGGCCATTGTGCTGGGATCCTGGCTCCCTATCACGATAAGCCCACGAAGCCAGCCAGTCCCCAACAGGACACAAACCCACCCCTCTTCTCCACCCTTCTCTCTGACAGTCACCCCGTGCCCCAAGCAGACTCTGCTGCACCCGCTTCTATCCCCCCACAGACTCGAATTACTCTTCATCCACCCACTGCAATGCTCCACATTGCAGCCACCGAGCGGCTACTAAAGACACAAAAGATGAAAAAGCCAAGCAACCCTCCAAGTGGGAAAAGTGCTCTGAAACCTGACCAGCCTCGTGTGGGCAGAAACTTGTGTTCATGTGTGCACTGCCAATCCCTCAGCGTCTACAACAGTGCTTGGTGCTTAGGACAGGGGCTCAGCGTACAAGCCAATGAATGGGGAGCCTGGACAAGGGGAGCTGGGTTTGAGGGTCATTTAGGGAGTATGGTGACACCTCGACTGGTGGGAAGAAGAGGAAAAGAGAAGTTCCCAGCTCTAGGTCCCGGTTGTCAAACCTGCAGCCCATTCTAATAGCAGCCGAGTCACCTTGAACATGTCATTTAATTATCTAGAAGCCTCCCGTGCTGCCTCCGTGATGGAGAAGTAAAACTGGCGTCCACCTCATTGGCTCACACCGAGGAGTCGGCGAGAGATTTCCCGAAAAGGGTCTGGTTTGGAACGTGGCACATGACCCTCCGTAAAAGTTAACTCATTGCCTCTCCTAGGAGAGATCAGATCAGACTGTGGTTCCCACAGCAAAAAAGTCCTACAGCCCGCTCGGGGACGGCAGAGGTCTGTGCAGAAGAACAAACTATCTAGGGAATGTGTTTTCAACAAACAAATGCCAAAGGAACACGTGTCTGCAGCCAGAGTTCTGGTCTTTAAAAGCCTCCAGCCTCCCCTCCTGGCTCCGGGCATGGGGCAGCTCCCTCTCCCTCGGCTGGCCCGAGGCCTGGGGTGGCCTCCCGGGCAGAAGCCAGGAGCCACACACCCACCAGCCTGCTGCGTTCCAGCAACTCAGAATCGCCTGCTTACCCGGGACGGCCTGTGCCATGGAAACAGGAGAGCAGGGAATCTCTGCAGAACATTCTAGAAGTTCAGCAAAGGGGAGGAAAGAGTTCCTAAACCTGGGTTTGCTTCTGCAAATGTTGTTTTTGTTCAAATATTTTATGCTTACTTGGCAGAATTCGGAGATACTGGGGGGTCCAAGTTGTATGCCCACCACCCAGCAATCTGCCATGGCCTTACCCAGACCCCCAAACCCCTTGGCTTTCAGAACCTAACTGCACCTGGCAGTAAGCTTCACCTATCCTAAGCTGCCAACATCTCAAACTTTCAAGCATTAACTTTTCTTAGGCCACGTCTACATCTCTGTCACGTAGGGTGAATTTTGCTTGACGGGGTAAGAACTCTGGAGTGACAAGCATTTCTAGCAGGAGCGCCACCAGAAGTTTTTGCCCCAGCTCCTTCGCTGTTTTACCCATTTCTCCCTCCATGCTCATCTTCTTCAAAAAATAATCTTCCCAGAATAGACAAAGAACTGCTACCACCCAACGACAACAACCACAGAAATAACCCATTTGAAAAATGTGGATGTAAATGGACATTTCTCTAAAGAAGGTATACAAATGGCCAGTAAGAGATGTCCGGGAAAGGCAAATCAAAACTACAATGAGGATAGTACAGCAGTGGCTCAGAAATTCTCACTCGCCGTGCTGGAGACCCGAGTTCGATTCCCGGCGCCTGCCCATGCCAAAAAAAAAACCACAGTGAGATACCACTTCACATCCACAAGAATTGCTAGAATTAAAGGGAAAAAAAAAACAGAAAATAAAAAGTGTTGGAGATGTGAGAAACTGTGAAATGGTGCAGCCACTGAGGGAAACAGTTTGATGGCTCCTCAGAAAGTTTAGTGCAAAATTATCAAATGGCCTGGCAATCCCGCTTCTTGGTATATATATCCAAAAGAACTGAAAACAGGGACTCAGATATTTGTAAACCAATGTTCATAGCAGCATATTCACAATAGCCAAAAGGTATAAGCTACCTCAGTATTCATCAAGAGATAAATGGATTAATAGAATGTGGCCTCTCCACACACAATATTATATTATTCAGCCACAAAAAGAGTGAAGTTCTGATCCATGCTACAATATGGGTGAACCTAAAAGATAATCTTGAGTGAAAGAAGTCAGATGCAAAAGGACAGATTTTGAATGATTTCATTTCTATGCTGTACTGGTTTGAAAATATTATGTACCCCAGAAAAGCCATGTTTTAATCCTGATTCAGTAACAGAGGTTGGAATCTTTTGATTAGATTATCTCCATGGAGATGTGGCACATCCAATTGTGGGTATTAACTTTTGATTAGATGGAGATGTGACTCCCCCCAGTCCAGGTGGGTCTTGGCTAGTTTACTTGTTAAAGAGGAAACATTTTGTAGAAACAAGAGAAACCACAGAGCCCACACAGCCAGAGACCTTTGGAGATGCAGAAAGAAAATGCCCCTGGGAAATCCACTGAAGCAGCCCGTGGAAAAAGCTTGCAGATGTTGCCATGTGCCTTTCCAGCTGAGAAAGAAACTCTGAATTTCATAGGCCTTCTTGAGTCAATGTATCTTTCCCTGGATGCCTTAATTTGGACATTTTTATAGTATCACCTTAATTTGGACACTTTTGATTTCTTAAAATATACATTTGTAACTTATTAAATTCCCCCTTTTTAAAAGCCATTCTTGTTCTGGTATATCACATTCTGGCAGCTTACTAACTCACACATATGACATACCTAAAATACACAAATTTCATAAAGAAGATAGAATACAGGTTACCAGGAGCTGGTAGAAGAGGAAGGAGGAATTATTGCTTAATGGGTACAGAGTTTCTATTTGAGGCAACGAAAAGCTGGGGTAAAAGAAGTTGATGGCACAATAGTGTGGATGTAATTAATGCAAGTGTTAAAATGGGAAATTCTGAGTTGAATGTATGTTACTACAATGACAAGCTATTTTTTAAAAAAGACATTATTGGAATACAAAGAAAATTGGAGGATAAGCTAAGCTTTCTATATCAATGTCAAATTTCTAGAACTTGAAATTAACTTTACTTAAGGTGGATACATGGGTAAATACTCTTGTTCTTAGGAAATTTCATGGAAGTTTTATGTGGTAAAGGAATATGGAATACGATGGGCATCTACAGCCTATTCTCAAACGTTGAGAAAACAGATTGATGATATGTAGACAAAAAGATAAGTAGGTAGGTAGGTCAATAGAGCTACAGATACAAATATAGTGATAGATGGATAGATAGAATGATATGGCAAATTTGACAAAATGTCAAAATTGGCGGATCTGGGTATCTGGGTGGGGACAATGTGTTAGTTCCTTGTATGGGGTTTATATTATTTTTGTACCAGTCCTATATATTTGAAATTATTCCTAAATAAAAAATTAAACATGACCGCAGCTTTCCAGAAAGTTCCACGAGCAAGCCCAAAGTGAGTGTGGTGAGTCACTAACCCTTCCCCCCCCCAAAAAAAAAAAAATGCCCACAGAACTGCCCAGCCAAGCAGCACATCCAGCACTTTTGTAGCAAAGATATTGCAACTTTGAGCAGCACAGGAAAGTTAAAATGTATTTTCTTTATCTCTGCTAACTATTAAGAGATTCATTTATCCTGGTTTTCCAAGTTGCTTAATAATCAAAAGCTACAGAGTGTTAAGTCTGAGGTTCTAAAGATGCATCGTGCAACATTTTGGTTTTTAACCAAAGAAATTTGGACAATTCTATTTTTTTTAACCCAGTTTATGTTCAGTTGCTTTCTCCTTCACCCCCTTCAAGTTGAACTGTGACTTCACGGATCTAAATGAGTGCTTACCAAGCGCGAACTGTTTTATGTGCATTATCTCAGTGAGATTCTATTTTACATTTTACAAGTGGGAAAACAGAGGCACAGAGGCTAGGCAGCCTGCCCAGGGTTGTTGTCAATTAATAGTGGGTTAAGATTTCAACTCATCCGAGCTCTTAAAATGACTGAAAAAGTGCTTCCTTGAGCATGGCTGTCCAATCGCTTTGTTTTTCATCTTTCACTTTGATAACTTGATATTTGGGGATGCAACGCTATTGGAAGAAGTCACCACACAACCTTTACAAAGAGGACCTCGTACTCTTCCCAGCTCCTTCATGCATCAACGTTTATCACCTTAGGGCTTTGTCCTGGATTTCCTTGGGGCTTAGCACCTCATATCCTCTTATGAGGTGGTATACAAACTTTGGGTGTGAAACACGATATTGTGTCACCATCAGTATGGGAACCTTGTAAACACCAATGTACCCTGTGTACAAAGAACAAATGCAATAAAGTTCACTTACTTTGGCTGCAAAGCTCTGTACAGTGAGCAGAAAGCTCTCAATCCATTCAAAATGCATGCAGTATTGAGTATAGGTAATATTTACTTAAAAATATAGTCTTGGCAATCATGTAAGAACAATTACCTCTGGGGAGTAGTGAGGAGTTACGATTCGAAAGGGACTCATGGGAGCTGAGAATGTTCCACTACGCGGTCTGAGTTGGACTGAGAAGGTTGTTTCCTTTATTGTTATTTACCAAACTGCACAAATGTTTTATGTCCTTTTCCTGTGTGCCTATTTCACAATCCAAGACATACAGGAGGAAAGGAAAAGAAAGAAAGTTGACGAAATTCAGAGTATCGGTACTTAAGGATATGATTTCAAAATACTCACTTTCAACCTTCAGATCGTGAAAACAAGGGTCGGGTTTTTTTTGTAATCCCTCCTTAAAAATATGTCGGAAAATAGATTTTTCGCAGATGTTCATGAGAGCACATGCCAGAATCCAATCATCACTCCAAGCCAATCGGCTCTTCCTTCTGCCACAGCATTCACTTGTCAGACTTTAAACCTGATCAACAGTCTAAGAAACAAGGCAAGGCTTGGCCTCTAGCTCTTCCACCCTCGAGAGGCTCTCGGAAGATTATTAGAAAAGCCCTCTGCTCCTCTTCTCCAAATATAATGCCTTGAACTTCTTAAATTTTGACTCTTTGTACTTAAAGATGAAAAACCATCCCAAAATCTTTGTTCAAAACTTTCTCATGTGAGAGACAATTTCTAGTACGCTAGCAAATAAAATTTTGCTAATGTCTGTGTGTCTGGAGATACAGCTTCTGTAAAATCCTCAGAGCCACAATTTGGAGCTAATCGAATCAAGAATAGCCCTGTTAAAAGCAGCTGCTCTTCAAAAAGACACCATTAAGAAAATGAAAGGACCAAGCCCCTCACTCTAAGAAAATATTGATGATACATCTCTGACAACATTCTTGATTCAAAATGTATAAATAATGAGACAAGCACACCAAGTTCAAAAAAAAAAAAAATGGGGTAGCAGGGCAAAGAATTTGGATGTCCATTCCATAAAACATGCAGATGGGCCAATACACACCTTAAAAGGAACACAACATCCTTCCCCATCAGAGGCATGCAAGTTTCAGCCACAATGAGATACCACTTCACACCTTCCAGATTGGCGAATGTTAAAAAGATTGACAATATCAAGTGCTGGCAATGAAACAGAGCAGCTGGAACTCTGTTAAGTTGTTGTGAGAGCAACCACAGCATAACCACTTAGGAGAACTCTTTGGCAGTATAAAGGTTATCATAAACTTCTACCAGCTTCTACAACAGCTTCACACACCAACTATATTTGTATCAGAAACCTCAATCAACAACTACAGAGACTGCCAGGTCATACAATCAATTCCATCCCAAAATCTAAAAATGCAGAGTTGGCCCAAACCACCAGTTTGGGGCAACCCATTGCAATATTGTCCTTTATGCATGTCATAAGTTTGGGGGCCCAGGCCACCCATACTTCTGACCAGCTGACAACGAACTCAGGGGCTCCCACCATACCCTAGGGTTCATTAATTCACCAGAATGACTCACAGAACTCATCAAAAATGCTATACTTAAGATTATCATTTTGTCATAGTTTTAAAAGGATACAAATGAGAAGAAGCCAAAAGAAGAGATGGGTGGAGGGTCTCCAAATGCAAGCTCTGTTGTCCTCTCCCTCTGGAATTAGAATATGTTACCCACTGGACTCAGCAGAGATACATTTTCTCAATCACAGAGGCTCACTGGAGCTTCAAATGCCCCGAGTTTCCTTGGGGCCTCTCATTACATGGGGTCTTAATATGTAGGCCTGGAGTGATGGACTCAGTGGCGGTATGGCTGGACTCGATCTGCCACTTCCCTGCCCTCGCAGAGGTTGGAGAGGCCTGACTCAAAGTCCCAACCCCCCAGTCATGTGGTCGGTGTTCCTGTGGGGCCAGCCCCTACCCTACCGCCTCATTGGTATATGAACTATCAGACATGGTCCTGGACCTACCAAGAAGAATAAGATTCAAAGGTAGCTTCCCCAGGAACTGAGGACAAAGACTTGCCAAGTGTTTCACTACCCAGCAGGCAATTTCTTCAAGTTAGACACTCATCTACCCCAACCCAGTTATTCCACCCCTAAGGATACACCCACGAGAAACCAAAGTAAATGTGCACCCAAAGGCTGAGACACGTACATTCACAGCAATATTACTCAGAATAGGCAAAAAGTGGAAACCACGCCACGTGCCTTTCAACAGATAAACGGACAAACAAAATGGCACATATATATACAATGGAATACTACCCAGCAATGAAAATGGGATAAAATATTGGTAAGGACAATAACATGGAATGCATCTTAAAACATTATGCTGAACAAAAGAAGGCAGACACAAAACAGCGTCTATGCATTGGCATGAAGTTTTGTTTTGTTTTTTTTTTTTTTTTTAATTTGCATATGGGCAGGAGGCACCAGGGATCGAACTCCAGACCTCCAGCACGGCAGGTCGGAGCTCTGCCTGCTGAGCCACGGCAGCCACCCTGCATGAAGTTCTTGAAAAGGTAGAATTAATTCATCACGACAGAAAGCCAAGGAGTGGTTGGCCGTCTGGGCTTGGGAGATGGACTGCAAAGGGTACAAGGGACATTTTGAGGCTGATGCAGACATTTATAGCTTGATTGTGGTGGTGGTTCCACGGCTGTACAGTTTTGCCAAAGCTCATACAACTGAATTAATTAAAATAAATGGATTCAGGGAGTGCAAGGATAGTTCAGTGGTAGAATTCTCATCTGCCACACAAGAGACCCAGGTTCGATTCCCAGTCCATGCACTTCTCCAAAAACAAACAAGGAAAACAACAAACAAAAATTCAACAAATGGTGCTGCAATAACGGATACTCACAAGGAAAAATAATGAAACGTGACCCTGTCATACAGCATACAAAAAAAAAGTAGTAATAGATGGGTTCATTTTATTGTATGTCAATTATAACTCAATAAAGCTGGTGTAAAAAACAAAAAGTTTCAGATTCACATAGTCTGAAACTAGAATACAAGTGGCCAGCGGTCAGGAAGTGGGTAGGGAATGCAGAACTAATACTTATTGGTAAAAAGTTCTGTTTCAGGGAATGGAGAAGCTCTGATAATGGGAGATGGTAATGGTAGCATGCCATTGTGAATGTAATTAATACCATTGAATCGTTTATCTGAAATTGGCTAAAATGGGAAATTTTAGGTTATAAGTGTTACCAGAATTTTTTAAAAAACATAGAACTGCACAACCCAAATAGTGAAGTCTCATATAAACTATGGACTACAATTAATGGTATAATTACAATAATATTGCTTCATCAAATCTTCCACAGAAGTACCACCCTAATGCAAAGTATAAATAATATGGAAAACTGGGGGAAGGATGGATAAATGGAAACTGAGTATTTTCTGCATGATTTTTCTGTAAGCCTCTAATAAAAAATAAATTTTTAATCAAAAAATTCAAGGACAAAAATTTGTAAGGTAAAAAGTGACATCAAATTTTTACAGATTCTTAAGGAAAATATGTTTTTGTTTGCTTTCTTTTTTTTTAATTAGAGAAGTTGAGGGTTTACAGAATAATCATGCATAAAACAGAGGATCCCCATATGCCATTGATGGGGAACATTTGTTACAACTGATGCTAGCACATTTCTATAATTGTACTATTATACATGTTTCATTTAGAGTTCACTGTGAAGTGTAGTTCCATGGATTTTAAAAAAAATTATTTTATTCTGTTACCATACATAGAACCTAACATCTCCCCTTTTAATCATACTTAGATATTTATTTCAGTGATGTTGGGGGAAAAAGTTTTTAAAACAGTAAAAATTTAAGTTGTATGTTAATCCACAATGCAATCAAATTATTAGCACGTGTTTATGCTCAGAAGTAATAAAGAATAAACCTGATCCTCTGAATTTTCTCAACAAGGACCACAGCGGCTGGCAGAGGGAACTCACATGCTCAGATGCTTGTTGGATAAACTGCATCTAGGTGGGAAGCTGGGAAGGTCTAGCAAAGCTTCCAGCTCTGGTACCCCAGGGGACAGCCCTGGCCTTTGGGAATTGGGTCCTGACAGCCAAAACCCAGCGAGGACAGCACCTCAGACATCTGATGACAGCCGAAGCCAGGCTGCCCGGTCCACCCCTTCCAGGGACACATACCCTGGGTGCTGCCAGAGGACAGGCTTCTGCCTACCTGCCCTGGTGTCCATGTTCAGGTCCCATCACTTCCTTCTTGGGAGGTGTGTGTGGGGGGGGTGGGTACACAAATGCTACTAAATCCTATTAAAAAGAAAATAAGTAAGAAAGGAAGACAGGAGCCTGGGGTTTCAGCTCACATTTGTGCAGGATTTCACAAAGCCGACAAAATACTCCACATCTTGCCGGATTCCCACAACTGACCTTACAAGGCAGAGAGGAAATGTGCAATGAGCAGGTGGAATGCCAAGGAGCAGAGGCCGGGAGAGTCAATAAGACCTGGTGGTAGGAGGCAGAGGAGAGAAGGAAGAGGGAAGCGTGAGGCATGTACATAGAGTTAGACTCAGGCTCTTTAACTACGGGCAGTTACCCTCTCCGTGCCTCAATTTCCCCATCCATAAAATGGGCAGACTAAAATATCTTCTCTCATCAGGTTATCCCAGGGATTAACATACTCAATAGGATATTGAAAGTCTCAAATCAATGCTTTTAGGGCTTTGAATCTGTTGCTATGTTTTTTCCTTCTGATCTCAACATCCTATACTGCTTCAATCACAGGCCCCAATAACCATGGGAGACTTCTTATAAAACAAGAGGAAATAAAATTAACCCCATAAATGACCTACCCAGAAATAAACACTCAGAATCAATGTTCATCCTACGTCAATCAGATACTCACTGGGAAGAGGCCCAGTTTCCAACTCATTTCAACATTCACTGAGTGCCTACTGATTGCCTGGTCCCAAAACAGGCCGAGGGTGAGCAGTCAGAGGGGAACCAGACCAGCCCCCCTGCTGGGGAAGCCCACAGTGAACTGCTCCAAAGAAGAACTATTTGGGAGATGGATGCTAATTTCATCCATTAAGACCCATCAATGAACGGGTCACTCCATGAGACACACAATGGAGGCAACTGAGGTTTGTCCATGGAGCACAGGAAAGGAAAGGCAACCAAAAACTCCTATTTGGGTGATGGAATCCCCAGGATGGGAACAGAGTCAGAATTCAGGGATATGGAGCTTTCCAATGGCGAGATGCTTCCAGATAGGAACAATGGGTTGGACATTATCTGCTGAGTACCATCACCATTACTGCGTGATCTTCGCAACAGTTTTGTAGGGCCATCACAATCCTATTTTTCAGAAACTGAGGCACGCAGGTATCCAGATATTTCCTTGGCTGAGATGGCAAAAGTGTTAGAACTGATTAAGTTGGCAGGTAAGAAGGAAGCCTCCAGAATCCACGTGGATCACTATTTACTGACAGCACCATCCTCAGTAAGCATCTTAGACTCCCTCTGCTCAGGGTTCCCAACTGAAGAATGGGCATCCCAGCAGCACCTCCTTCTTTGGGCTGCTGAGAGGAGTAAATGTGGCAATACACCTAAAGCTCTTAGAACAGCGGCCTGCCTAGAGTGAGCAAACACCCAGATCTGACCCCATCCTAAAGAAAATGGGAACCCCTGAAAGCCTGTAAGGAGAGGGCTGACATGATTTGCCATGCATTTGGGAAGGGAAGTTAGAAACGTGGAGAATGGGTCAGAGGGAGAGAGTGAGGGCTGGCCCAAGTGCGCAACAAGGAGTGTCTATACCAAAGTGAGGCTACAGGTGTGGAGTGAGTGGTACAGAAGCCAGGGAAGCAAACAGCCCTGAAAGCCACTTGAAGATGAAGCAGGAATGATCAAGGGTCACTGAGAAGCCAGACAACTGGAAAGATGATAGCGAGGTTAATAGAAACTAGAAGCTCGTGGCAGGGGGTGGGGGGGAATAAAGAGTGTGATTCCAGATGGGCCAAGTTTGAGGTTCTAATGTGCATTCCTATCCAACTGTCCAGCAGGTGAGTGGACATTCTAACTTCCAATACGCCCAGGAGATACAAAGTCAAGGGATGCAGTAGACTCAGTTGTGTACCCTAGAAAAAAACATGTTCTTAATCCATTCCTGGGGGTGTGAACCTATTGTAAATAGGACCTTTTGAAGATGTTATTTCTAGTTAAGGAGCAGCCAACCGAATCAGGATGGGTCTTAATCCTATTACTAGACAGGGTCTCAGAGAAAAAAACCATGGGAAGAAGCCAGATGTCAATGGGAACCTGGAGGAGAAAGGAGAAGACACAGCCATGGGCATGGCCAGGTGACAGAAAACCAAGGACCAAGGATCACCTGCAGCCAGGGCCAGAGTCCTATAGTCTTCATATCACCTTGAGGATACCTCAGTTTTGGACTTTTCTTAGCCTAAAAACCATGAGCCAACAAACACCCATTGTCTAAGCCAACCCATGCGTGGAATTTATATTAACAGCTGGGAAACTAAGACAGGGGATAAGGCAGAAGTTGTAATGAGGGAATGAGGTCTGTGTTGACTCCTTTGCAAAAATGGCTACCATAACTCCCCTAACCACCCCTTACTGTCCATGCCCTTTGTTAATCAATTTACTTCCGTACTGGCTCTGGGCTTCTTGATGGGATTTGCATTGGTCAATGAGACAACAGCCAACATGACGCAAATAGAGGTCTGAAAAATACTTGCACATTGGGGTCTGCCCTCTCTGCAACCACCACCATTGGGGTGATCCCAGGCTAACCTGTTGGAGGCTGAGGATACACAGCTAAGTCAACTCCATCTGACATGGAACCAACAGAATGGACTCTCTCACGTGGACCTATGAGGGAGTCCATCCCAGCCCATACAGCCTCAGTCCAGCTCACAGCCACTCAGCCAATCCACAGAATTGTGAAGAATAATAAATGCCTGTTCTTTTTAAGCCAGTGAGCTTGGGGATCATTTGTTACACAGCAAAAGCTAACAGATACAAGGTCATCTGGGAAAATGTGTATTGTGTGAGGACAGTTAAGGCCAGACCCAGCCTGGATCTCAGGTTTCCTCATTAGGGAAATAATTCCCACCTCATCATGTTGGGTTGAGGATTATGTGAAAGAACACAGACCAAGGGTTGCACCCAGAGAAGGAGCTCAGAAAATATTTACTGAATGAATGAACGAAGTGAATGCAACTCATCCTTGGATCTCTTTCCTAATACTGTGCTTAATACGCAGGAGATACTCAATAATTATTTGTACTTGAGCAAATGAGGTTCTGGACTCCCAAGGCTGCCAACTCCAGCAAGGAAAGAACTGTATATGCCTTGTTTCACAACTGCTCAAGGCAGAATCTTTGAAGAAGTAAAACAAGTTTTTCTTCCCAGTCAATCTTATCTTCCATTCCAATATTATCTGCACCTCCACTACCCTGCCCCAAGCCCACTCACTCCATAATAACATGAGCCTCTGAAACTCGAGGCATGACCTCAAGTCTTAGAAAATAGATCAAACCCAAATCTGATTCCATGTCTTGATCCAGCTGCCAATTTTCAGAAATGTGGAGAACAAGGGAACACACAACACCAATGATCAGCAACATCAAGACTGCGGGGAAATTCCACAGGTCACACGGCTTGGCTGCTACCATAGATAAACTGCAAGCAAAAGTGGAAAACAAAATAGAGGCAAACTGGTGGATTAGGATAAATGTAACAAGAAAATATGAATAACCAAAACTGACTCAAGAAGAAATTATGCCGAGCCAAAGAAACCAGACATAAAAGAGTGCATACAGTATGGTTCCATGTAGATGAAGTTACAGAATGTCAAAATTAATCTACATTGAAAGTGGTGGCCAGAAGGTGGAGGGGCATGAGGAACTTTCAAAGGTAATCAAAACAAGTTCTATCTTGATTGGGTGCAGTGTGGCCACAGATGCACACCTTTGTCAAAACTCTTCACACTGTAAAATGTATATTTTACTGTGTTAAGTCATATCTCAATAAAGTTAGAAAGAAAGAAGTGGAAATGATCAGAAAAGTAAATGAAGAAACGCATCTACATTGTCATCACAGCATTTCGTCATGAAAAACTGGAAGCAAACCCCAAATCTCCACTAATCCAGGAATTACAATTCTGACGTAGGTTTGTATCTGAGCAGATAATCTTAGGACTTTCAGGGAAAAAAGCAGATTGCAACACTAAGCATCATATGGTATCATATAATCTCATTTTCTTTCATGCATAATAGGGTTCCAGTTGGCACATATATTTTTGCCACATATGAAAAATATGGAAAACTGCGCATCTAAAGCTAAGAAGTTGTGATTCTGGGGATGGATTTTAGGGTGATAAGGCTTTTTCTTCCAAGTATACTTTTCTGAAATGGACAGTCCAGCTTACGAAATAAATAATTTAATTTTTTTAAAGATGTATTAACTGTTTTTAATGGATGACAGTAAATTATGGTACCAAGGCATGCTACTTTGAGTTGTAACTGAATACAGAAATGCAAGACGACTACTATAAAAATCAAGGCAAATGCAACAGACCCAGGTTTGATTCCCGGTCTATGCACGTCCCAAAAAGCAAACAAACAAAAAATAAACCAAACGAACAAACAAAAATTCAACAAATGCTGCAATCATGGGATACTCACATGGAAAAATAATGAACTGTGACCCTGCCACACAGCATACAAAAAAAAAAAAAAAAGGCAAAGCAATGCTATCTTTGGGGAGATGGAAGGGGTTGGGAGCGGAATATAAGTCCCTGGAGGGGCTAACGGAGTGGGGGGAGTGCTGCAAAGTGCTTTCTCTAGAACTGGATTAGGGTTACCAGAGAGCTCGTCCCAGGGCAGTGATTCTCCACCCGGGCAGTGGTGGGTGATTTTGTCACTCTGGGAACAACTGGCAACATCGGTGGACATTTTCAGTTGTCACAACTTGGAGACTCCTACTGGTATCCAGCGAGTCAAGCCAGGAACACTGCTGCACATTCTACAATGCATAGCACAGCCCCCCACCTAGAGAATTCTCCAGCCCGATGTGTCAACAGTGCCAAGTTCAAGAAACCCTGCCTAAACGCATTAAGTCTAAAAAAGAAGAAAGTCAAAGAAACCCAAGGCAGGAACCCCCCTAGAAAGCATCCCGCTCTCAGCCTCTGGCCACAGCCAAAGCAGAGAAAATAGGTTTTAAGTAATTAAGATGGATATTCTGGGCGGATATTAGCAATATCACCCAACCCAGATCCACCCTACCCCCCAACACAACTCTTAGTCATGAACGATAAAAAATGTACAAGGAACACAGGCCCCAGATAGCATATTAAAACCCTTATTAGATTTCAAATGAAAACTCCTGTAATACTCTTAACATGATACAGCCCCATAAAAACAAAAATGACTCACGGCCCAATTTAAAGAAAAGGTTTGGCTGTCTTACGTCACAGCAAGTAGCACTGGCTTCAAGCATCCTCACGATGAGCACAAAAACCAGAAATAGAAAGCAAAGCCAAACAGCAGGTCAGTGCCTGGCCCCTCAACCCTTCCAAGCCAACATCACAAAACCACAAGCACATGACGAGGGAAGGAGAGAGAAAGTGCATTTGGAAAAAAAATGGTTCCAGCTGTCTTGGGAAGCAAAGCAGCTGGGATAATGGAGTGAATGTGGAGTAAGAACTTCCCAGAAACGATTGGCCACTGTGGCTGGGCAAAGATGTGCTGCCAGCTGAGGTAAGCTTTTATTTTCACACTCCACAAGCACGTGGGTTCCAGGGGACTGTTTCCTTGTGGAGTTGTAGATTCTGAGCCCTGATTGTACGTCCACGCACTCATCTAACGTCCCTGCAGCGTTGACAGAGGCTGATCGGTCACTCAGCCTCCAAGAAGCCACATCAAATAACCAAGTGCAGACACTTTACAGGCTACATTCTGGGGCTAGCAGAACTACAAGCTAATAAGCACACAACACACACACCCCATCAACTGGAGCTTGAGCCAACCCGTTAAAAGGAAAAGTTAAATTTTTTTTTAACTTTTTTATTAATTAAAAAACTTAACAAAAGAACATTAATATATCATTCCATTCTACATATACAATCAGTAATTCTTAATATTATCACATAGTTGCATATTCATCAAGGAAAAGTTAATTTAAAAACAAAAATAAACTAGTGATTACAATTCACTCAACCGGAGGGGCAGTGTGGCACAGTCAAAAAAACATACAAACAAAATTATAGTAAGCATAACCCCACGTGCTGTTAAATCTGAAAATCTAAATGAAATGATTAATAAGAAAATGTGACTCATAAGAGTTGACCCAAAAATATTTTACTAGAGGTTAAAAAAAATTTTCAGCTGAATTTTCTAAATATTTCTGAAATTTTTAAAAGCTCTCAAAGAATTACTTCCCCAAAGTAAGTTCTGATGCTATAATTCCAAAACATTAAGATGGAAACTTGCCTGATTCATTTTACGTAGCTAGAATAGCTGATAAGAAATCCTGGTGAAAAGATTGCAAAATAAAACGAAACAAACACATGGCACAATTTCACTCACGAACACAGATTGCAAAAATCCAAAAACTGAACAAAACAAAAAACTCCTTGCAAATCAAATTCAACATTATGCTTAAAGAATAATCCATCCATGTTGTGAGTTATCGATTATGTATCAAGAATGGAATGATCAAATGGTAAGAATGTTTGTGTTTGTATGCTGTTATGTTTAATTAATTAATTAAAAATTTTTAAAAAAAGAATAATTCATCACAACCAAGTAGGGCTTACCACAGGGAAGCAAGGATTATTTTATATTAGGAAATCCATTAAAAATGTATGTTAAGCAGCACCACTGTTAAATATTTAATATTAGTCTAGAAGCCCTAAATCAATAGAATAAGATTTAAAACAGAAATGGAAGGTTCAACTTTTAGAAAGGATTTTAAAAAGGAGCGTTATCTATAGAGATTAAAATTGCACACAATGAATAAAAAAAATTAGAATTTACTAATTTTACTAATAGACCTAGATTCAGGAAAAAAGTATTCACATTACCAACAATTACCAATAAAAACTCTTTAAAATGGGAACCAGGAATCATCATATCAAGAAACAGTCAGGATACATACAAAAAAGAACAATATAAAAGATTTGAGCAAATGGAAAAAGATCACATATCTACAAGGTATTGATTTTTCAAATTCAGTGTACAGCTTTCACACAAAATTTTTTTATGATCCTCTAGGATACAGTGAATGGTGGACACAAGTAATAAGATCATTGTTAACAAAATTTCCCTAAATTGCCTAATTTCATACAAATTTTAAATCAAAATCTCAGTGTTTGTATATGTCCTGGACAGGGTAGATACAGAGATTCTTATTTCAACAAGAAAAACAAATAGTTTGAAAAGTTTAATAGGGAAAAAAGTAGATCTATCACTCATTCAAACATGACATAAATTTATAATAATTAAATCTGTATAGTATTGGGACAAGAATAGATACAGACGAATGAAACAGAATTGTTATCCCAAAAGCAGACCACAGCTTCTGGCTGAATTCAGTACATGATTGTGGTAGTTAGATTCAGTTGACAACTTGGCCAGGTGAAGGCACCTAGTTCTGTTGCTGTGGACACGAGCCAATGGTACGCGAACCTCATCTGTGCTGATTACATCTGCAGTCGGCTAGGAGGCGTGCCTGCTGCAGTGAATGATGTTTGATCTAACTGGCCGGTGCTTAAATGAGAGAGCTCAACATAGCACAGCCCAAGCAGCTCAGCATACCTCATCTCAGCACTCGCAGCTCAGCCCAGGGCTTTGGAGATGCAGAAAGGAATCACCCCGAGGAAAGTTGTTGGAAGCCAGAGGCCTGGAGAGAAGGCCAGCAGAGATCACCCTGTGCCTTCCCACATAAGAAAGAACCTCAGCTGAAAGGTAGCTGCCTTTCCACTGAAGAACTAATGAAATAAATCCCCTTTTATTAAAAGCCAATCTGGGTGGGCCACGGTGGCTCAGCAGGCAAGGATGCTTGCCTGTCATGCCAGAGGACCGGGTTCGATTCCTGGTGCTTGCCCATGTAAAAAAAAAAAAAAGCCAATCCATCTCTGGTGTGTTGCATTCCAGCAGCTAGAAAACTAGAACAATGATAAAGAAAACATCAAGAATCACTGGGAAAGGAATTGATTATCCAATAAATGTAACTGACAAAATTAAATATGCTCTCGGGAAAATCATTTTAGATGCTCAGTGATACCATACACATAGTTCTGGTGTCTGATTGTGCTCTAAGTCCCAGCTAAAACAGTTCATGAGCTACACTGTGTTTCCTTGGGTTCTCTTGGGCAAAAATGACCACAAATTCTTCCCCTCCCCTTAATAGGTGAAGTCTATTTCCATAAGACTTCAATCTTGGCTTGGCCATGCTGCATGCCTTGGCCAAAGCAAATACAAGATTCGAAAGGCACTTGTGCACTAGAGATTTACCTCCTGCTGCTCACAGAATTCAAGACCATCGTGCAATCTGAGTCCAAGCTAGCCTGCTGAAGGATGAGTGACCAGGGAGGGAAATCAAGGCATTCCAGCTGACAGCCAGCACCAACCGCCCGCCATTTGAGTTGAGGCCATTGTAGAACATCCAGCCATTGGCTAACCAGCCAGCTGATCGCAGACCAGCAAATGTGCCCAGCTAACTCACAGAAACATGAGCTAAATAAATGACTGTTGTATGAAGCCATCCTATTTTGGGGATATCTATAAAACAGCAAACACTAACTGAAACAAATTCCATGAGAAAGTCCTACCACCTCCCAACAGAACTTTCCCCCTGGTCTAAGTTAATCTCAAGAGGCTCCCTTAATGGGCAATCAAGAGTTGACTGAAGATTCAGCTGAGCCAGGAAAGCAACTTCAGATGGCAGTTCCCTCCCACTGTCCATTCACCATCCTGGGAGTCCACTTCCTCTTTACCCACACCCATTCTATTGACCTAAGTTGAAATGCCCTCTGTTCCCTGTTCCCCAGAGAAAAGGAAGAGGGGGAGATGACACAATCCGCATTCTTGGTCACCCATGGATATGACATTCTCAGCCCCAATCAACACACCTATTCCTTCCTTGTTCCTCTTTTTGCTCAGATTTACCCAGAATAGCCTCTTTGTTGGACTAACCCTTCCCAAGCCACTCTTTCCTCTATTCCAGGGGCTTGCAAGTGGGTACAGAGGTTGAAAAAAGGATTCAATGTTGTATTTTATATTTAGAGGGAAAAATACATTCACAGTAGAGAAGAGGAGGGGTCGTTTTAGTTTTATCTAGAGAGGGATAGTGATTAAAAGCCGAGAAAAACTTCGAGACTGGTTCCCTTCTCATTCCCTCATTATAAATGAGGTTCAGAGAAGCTAAGCAAGTTTTCAAGGTCACACAGCAGATACAGGATTCAAGTTCAGGTATCTTGACTCTGACTCCAGAGCTTTCTTTAACCATTAATGAAAATGCTCTAGAGCAAGGATGCCCAACGATCTTTCTGCAATCATGGGAATGTTCTCTATCTGTGTTATTCAACAGATAGAGAATGTGGTGAGTGACTGGGAAACAGTAATGCTCTCGAAATGTGGTGAGTGACTGGGAAACAGTAATGCTTAACTTTATTTAATTCTAATAAATTTAAAGGTAAATAGGTCTACGTTATTGGATGGAACCAGTCTAGAATTCTGCTAGGTTGGTTCTACACCACCATCAAGGGTGAGCCTTCAACATCCTTGCCCTCGCCGGCTTTCATCTCTTGGCTTCCCTTGGCTCTCTCCAGGTTCTGGCTTGCCTAACATCTCATGGGAAGGCACACAGCAATGTCTACTGGGGTCCAAGCATCTCCAAACATCCGTGTCTCTGTTTTGAAGCAACTATTCTCTGAGAGCCTGCATCTGCTCTCCTCTGTGGTTTCTCCAAAATGTTTCCTCTTTCAAAGGATTCCAGTAAACTAATCAAGACCCACCTGGAACGGGTGGAGGCACCTCTCCATCCAATCGAAAGGTCATACCCCGAATTGGGCGTGCCACATCCCCATGGAGATAATCTAATCAAAAATTTATGCCTACAGCGGTAAATTAGGAATAAAAGAAATGGCTCCCCCTACAAGATTGCATCAGGATTAAACCATGGCTTTTCTGGGGTTTATAATATGTTCAAAACAGCACACTAACATTCACATTTTGGGTGGGTCAAGGAGAAAAAAGTCAATGTCATTTTCTGACTTCTTTGGTTCCAAATTTGTAATTCCCATGACCTGGGCCAGCTTTCGCCTCCTTATCTATTCTAAGACCTCAGTGCCAAAGTTTCTCCCTCCCCTCCTCGCAACTCCTATTCCACGTTATACCAAAGGTCCACTGCTATTATTCACAATCTCCAGCGAGAGACACTTTGTCGATAGAATGCTCCCAATGCCCAGAAGTTACAAAGTTAACTCAAGCTTTGCACCAGGCTTATGGATCTCTTCCAGATGTCCTTTCAAAATCATGGAACTATGCCCCCTCTAAACCACAATGGCATTTTAAGACAATCCAACAATTCTTTTTCTTCACCAAAATTGTCCCCAAAACAACCCAATTGTCCATGAACAGATGAATGGATAAATATATCCATACAATTGAATACTATTTGGCCATAAAAAGGAACGAAGTACTGGGTGGTGGAATGGTGACTCAGTGGCAGAGTTCTCACCTGCCATGCTAGAGACCCGGGTTCAATTCCCAGTGCCTGCCCATGCCCAGAAAAAAAAGGAATGAAGTACTGATCATGCTATAATATTGGTGAACTATGGAAACATTATGCTAAGTAAAATGAGCCAGCCACAAGAAAACAAATATTGCATGATATTTCATGTGAATATGAAATATCTAGAATAAGCAGATGCACTGAGACAGAAAATAGATGAGAGGTTTCCAGGGGATAATGAGAGCTGTTGCTCAGTGGGAATGGAGTTTCTGTTTGGGGTGATGGAAAAATTTTGGTAATGCAGAGTGATGAGGGTAGTACAACATTGTGAATGCAAATTAATGCCACTGAACTGTACACTTAACAATGGTTAAAATGAGGTTTAGAATAGATAAATATGATGATGGATGGATGGTTGGACAGATAGACCCAAGAAAGAGAGGTGGGGAGGGAGGAAAGGAGGGCGCACAAATGCAGCAAAATGTTAGAAATTTTGGTGAATCTGGGTATCTCGATGGAAGGGGGTTGTTGGAATTCCCTGTATGGGTATTGTCTTATCTTTGCAACTGTCTTTTAAGTTTGAAATTATTTCAAAATTGAAAGTTCAAAAGAGAGAAAAGCCAGAAATTTGAAAAAATGGCAAATTTTAAATTATATGCATGTTGCCACAGTAATTTTTTTTTTTTTTAGTATCCTCACTTGGGTCATCTTTCTTTTCACAGATTGATCCCATTGTTTTCCTTCTGGCATTTGCCTCAATGTCTTCTTCCCACTTCTGTTACAACCATGCATCCTAGGCTAAACATCTTACTTTTTTCTCCCCCTCATAAAATCCCTTTGCAAACAACCCTCATACCTCTCTTGTTCATAAAAATAAATTTCTTAGCAAAACTTGCCTTCATACAGACACAACGTTTCATTATGAAGTTCAATCTGGGCCTTGTTTATCATACATTTTTAAAGGAGGTCAACAGGCACCGTTTTACTGCATAATTTCTCAGATTTATTTTTTTTTTAATTAAAGCACACGCCACCACCCACAGACATGCCAAAGTAATTTTCATCTTTGGAAAAAATCACTTACTGAAAATTGTGCCGGGGATGGATGTTAAATAAAAATTCACAAAAGGGATGGAACCCAAGTCTCTGGTCCAGATGACAGAAAGATATTCTGAATTGTGTCCCAAGATCAGCAACATCCACGATGGGAGATGCTCCTCAGGCCAGTTCTTCAATAGAGAGAGTATAAGGACAAGAGAGGGACGAACTGGGAACCTGTGTCTCAGAGTTTCCTGCTCTCGGCATCACTGACATTTGGAGCTGGATAATTATCTGCGGTGGGCCGGCTGTCCTGTGCATTGCAGGAAGCTTAGCAGCATCTCTGGTTTCTACCCACAAAATGCCCATAGTACCCACCCCCAAGCTGTGACAACCGAAGATGTCTTCAGACATTGCCAAGTGTTCCCTGGAGGGAGAAGGAGGGCAAACCACCGTCAGTTAAGAACCACGGCTGCAGGTCCAAAAAGACGCAGAAAAAAAAAAAGACTAAAAATATATTTCCTAGAGAGTCACACTCAAGTGACAAATTCTACAGAAGTAAGGAAGGGAGTACTACAAAAGGCAGGACACGGTGCATGGGTGGTTCAGTGGTAGAATGCTCCACCTTCCATGTGGGAGACCCGGGTTCAATTCTCGGACCATGCAACCACCCACCCCTCAAAAAAATAAAAAGAGAGACGATAGTTATTATTCTGGGAGGAGAGAGGACTGGAACTAGAATGGAGCCTATGGAGGGGTTTCCCGAGGGATGGGGCTCAGGCAAAGTGTTATTTCTCCACCCAGTTAGGGGTTACAAGGGGATTCGCCTCAGAGTAACTCATTAGGTTATACATTTGTTTTGCATGGGTTTCAGTATCTATAAGTAATTCATTAGGTTATATATTTGTTTTGCATGGGTTTCAGTATCTGTGTTTTCTTTCATAATAAAATAGTTAAAAGAGAAAAAGAAAAGAAAAAGAAACCTTGATTCAATAAGTTAAACAGAGAACCACCATATGATCTGGCAATTCCATTCCTAGGTATATACCCAAAAGAACTGAAAACAGGGACTCAAACAAATGTGTACATGCATATGCTCATTGCAGCATTATTCATAGGTGCCAAAAGGTGGAAACAACCCAACTGTCCATCAATTGATGGACAGAGAAACAAAATGTCCTGTACCTATACTGTGAAGTATTACTCAGCCATAAAGAGGAATGAAATTCTGATACATGCCACAACACGAAGGTGAGCCCAGAAAACCTGAAGCTCAGTGAAAGAAGCCAGACCCAAAAGGTCACATATTGTGTGACTTGATTATATGAAATGTCCAGAAGAGGCAAAGCCATAGAGACGGAAAGCAGATGAGTGGTTGCCAGAAACTGGGGGAAGGGAGCTGTCTGGGGATTGACTGCTAATGGATATGAGTTTCCTTTTGGGGCACTAAAAATGTTCTGGAACTAGATGTTATCTTGTGAATGTAGTGATACGTACTTAACCACAATAGGAAAAACTGAAGGGAAAAAAAAAAACCTTGAACACTTCAAGGCAAATCCTCCTTGCTTTGCACATCTCTCGCTATGATAACCAATTTTGCAAGAGTAAAAACCCTTAACCTTGTCACCACCAGCGAGGCAGCCCATGACGGTGGACCCATTTGCCAGCGAATAAAGCAGAGTGGATGGTCAATAAATAATGCTGGTGCTGGGCACACTTCATGTCAACATAATTAGGTGCCAGCGCTTTAAACCCCCTCCTTATCAGATCTTCAAACAAGAACAGTTTCCCTTCCTAGGTAAGCACTTGGAAACACTCTATAGATAAATCCATTCAAGCAACCTCCCCTTCTGGACAGCAGCCAATGAGCCTGGGCGTCATTAAAAACCCAAGATCCGCCTTGACAGTGACAAAACAAGAAGCAAAGAAACGTTCATAATAAAAAGGTCGGATGAATATCATTCCACCACAAAGAGGAATGAAGCTCTGATATGTGCGAGAACGTGGGTGAACCTCAAAGACACAATGTTGCATGAAATAAGCCAGACACAAAAGAACAGATACTGTATAACTTCACCTGGGTGAAATGCCGAATATCAACAAGTACACTGAGTGAGAAAGCAGATCACAGGGTACCAGGGGCAGAGGTGGGCGTGGCGGGGGGGATTGGGAGTCACTGCTCAGTTAGGCTGGAGTTTCTGTTTTGGTGATGGAAAAGTCTGGGTGGCAAATGATGGCGACTGGCAGCACAATATTGCGAATGAAAGGAAAGTGGTTAAAATGGGACAGTTTGGTTGTACAGAATTAATGCCATAGAAGTTAGAAAATGAAAAGAGAAGAAATAAAGGGAAAGGCCAAATGGGCCTCTATCCAAAACTCTCCCTCCAGGCACACAACCATTGTGGACTTGATCAGAAGATCCAGGGGCCAATTTAACATCCTGCAGCCGCTCAGTCCCTGGCCTCTGTGTGTGGCACATTGGGAGGACTCCATCTACAGCCCTTCCCATGACAGGCAATGGGGACCAAAGGAAAGCAATTATCTTTCCCCTTTTTTCCCCATTCTTGACATTATATATCTTGAAGTGTGAGCAAACATTTAGCCTAAGCTGGCTCAGACTCTTAAGACAGAGATAGAGACAGTGGACAGAGGAGAAGAACAAGGGAGAACATGAAACAGAAGAAAGGAAAAAGAGTAGAGAACGGGATGGGAGGGACGGGGGGGTCGGGGAAGGATACTATGCTGAGTCCCCAGCACCCACATCACATCGCTTTTTTGGGAAAGGGAACGTTTCCATCAGGTACCAGGGCACGTAGAAAGGAGTGACCAGAGGGAATACAGACTCCAGTCGGACGCAGGCCAAGGTACTGGGACTGCCCCAGGGCATCTCAGGTGGTCAGTCAGGAAGAACAGATCTTAATTCTGACAAAGTGTCTGGTGACACGATGGGAAAGAACTGGTCAGTGAATTCCATTGAGTCGGAGGAAGAAAAAGAAAACTCGTCAGACCAGT
Source organism: Myrmecophaga tridactyla (assembly GCA_004026745.1). Classification (NCBI taxonomy): domain Eukaryota; kingdom Metazoa; phylum Chordata; class Mammalia; order Pilosa; family Myrmecophagidae; genus Myrmecophaga; species Myrmecophaga tridactyla. The sequence goes on along the minus strand of PVIY010018257.1, from coordinate 23,006 downwards.
TACCGAGCCTTCTGCCAAGGCAGCCAAGGAGAAGCTGCCATTTCCATAAATGTATTTAACTCTCTCCCACCACCTTCTTCCCAAAAGGATTGGGCCAGCTGATTTCTCTGCGTGAAAAAACAGCTTTCAATTGACATCCCCAACCCCCCTTGGGGAAGCTGCCTTTTTTTTTTTTTACAACGGTGTCTGCACTAAAGATTTCGGAGAGCAGAGCCTCCAAGGGGACCAGGTGCAGCCAAGTGGTCTACCTTTCTCCAGAACCAACAGCGCCAAGGGCATCCTGAACTTCCCAGACCACTCTGTGTCTGGCTGGCTGATAATCTTACAGTTATTTCTGTGACCTTCTCCCCGGCTCAGCAAGTCCTTTTGGGTCCCAGCAAAATGCCTGGCTTACCACAGCTGTTCATTCCATATTGATGGAAAAGGCCCATGGAGAACACAGCCGAAAAGTAACCACTGTCTTTTCTGGAGCACAACTGCAGGTAAGCATCTGATGTTTTAGGGGTCGTGGCTGGCTGTGTTGGTCCGAGCCTCCCCCTGCAGCAATGAGGCAGCCACAAAAGACTTCCAGACCTCTGCCTTTGTCATCCCACTCAACTGGAACGCCCTTTCCTCTCATCTTCTTCCTAAGCATCATTTACCTCCCAAACCAGAGCACATCTTTTTAAGCCAGCCCCAGATCATCATGTTCATCATCATAATGCCATTCCTGCAGGTGTGGGCCTGTTGCAAATACAGCCGTCCGAAGATGTTATTTAGTTGAAGATGTGGCCAACTGAATCAAGATAGGTCTTAATCCAGAATGTGGAGTCCTGATTAGAGAGAGCCATAGAGAGGAGTCAGAAGATGGAAGAATCCAGAAGAGAAAGGAGAAGACATCGCCATGTGATGGGAAAGTCAAGGAATCCAGGGATTTCCAGTCACCCAGGATGCTACGACCCCAGGAGGAGGCAAGCCTCCTGGCCTCTGACCCTGAGTCAATAAACTCCTGCTGAAGTGTTAACACACTGTGTGGTATCTGTCATAGAGCCCTGAAAACTAAGACACATTCCAATGAGGAATAATCTCTACTACAAATGCCAATGGCAGCTTATCATTTCTGCCAGAAGGAGGGGGGCCTGGAACATGGTTCCTACAGCATTTGTTTTTTTCCTATGATAAAAAAATCCAACCATCTCCAAAACTGATGGTTCATTTTTTTTTTAAAATCCATTCATCTCAACCTCCACCCAAAGTAATAAATCATCACAATCATGGAATTTTTCAACGTGGCGCCTTTTTTTTTTCTTTCCTCTCTTGGATCTTAAAAAGATCTTTGACAAAAAGAAAAGGAAGAAATATTCACGAAAAACCCAAATTTGGGTCCATTGAGCTAAATTCCACCATCTTTTTTCTCCAACACCTGTGTACACATGTTAGACTTTTCCACTTTCTGCATGGATTATGGTGACACAGCCATGAAGGAATTTAATTTATCAGTATTCTGCAGTGTTATCTAGAGAACATCATGATTTCCAGGTGTTCCAGCTTCAAACATGCCTGGAATCAGCAATCCAGGTGACTCACTTGGCAAGATGCCTGCCCAGCCTTTTGACATCTTTGATGGCGGCCTTGAACAATGAATTCTAACTTAACTTCCCAAACACACCACGAGCTCCTGAGAGACAAGGATGGCAGCAAAGAGGAGCAGCCCCCTCCCCTAGGAGCCGTCAAGGACCCATGTCAGCTGGAGTGCCTCAACTTCCATTTGAAACCACCTCAATCCCTGAATGTTCACCTTGTCTTAAAAAGTGCAGCACTGAGGGAGTGCAAGGATAGTTCAATGGCAGAATTCTTGTCTGCCATGCAGGAGACCCGGGTTCGATTCCCAGTCCATGCATTTCCCCAAAAACAAACAAACAAAATACAACAAAGAAAAATTCAAAATGGTGCTGCTATAATGGTATACTCATACGGAAAAATAAGGAAACGTGACCCTGCCATACAGCATGCAAAAATAAATGAATCAATAAATAAAATAAGGCACCAAGAACAGAGGTCAGCAAAGTTTTTTCTGGAAAGGGCCAGAGAGTAAATATTTTCAGCTTCGATGGGCCACATGGTCCCTACTGCAATTACTCTACTCTGTCCTTGTAGGTCAAACACCACCATAGACAATATGTAAACAAAAACAGCGTGCCTGTGAGCCAACAAACCTTCATTAACAGGTACTGAAATGCAAATTTCATGTTATTTCATCACGAAATGTCACTCTTCTTTAGATTGGTTTTTAACCTCTTAGAAGCACAAAACCATTCTGAGCTCACGGGCTATATAAAAACTAGGCAGTAAATGGGACTTCCTTAGGCTGGACCAGCGTGAGGTCACAGTTTCCCAGCTGCGTTCCTTAATGCATGTTTCTGAATGACCATCCCAGCCTCACTTTCCCCTTCTGTAAAATGGGAATAATGTGACTTCATGGCATGTGGCAAAGATTCTAGGAGGTAGCACCTGTCTTTGGCACCTCAACCCAAGGACTAGCCCCTACTAAGTGTTCATGAAACATGAGCTTGCAGTGAATGGCAAAGATGGAGCCATTACTTTATTTACCTACTGTGGGCCAGGCACCCATGACAGGTGCTGGGGACACACAACAATGCCAATTCCCTGTCTTCAGGAAGCCTGGTTGGATAGAGGAGGCACCCAACTCAAGATGGGATGAGAAGGGTATAAGAGGATGCAGCCAAAAAAAAACTCTGAAATCTGTTCTACAACTAATGGTTGCACTGTGCTTTGAAATTTATTGCTTTTTCGTATATGTTATTTTTCAAACAAAGAATAAAAAAGTCAACTGTGATGATAAAAAAATATTCCTTCTAGCCTCCAATGTTCTGAAGCAGCTAGAAGGAAAACTCTGAGGATGGTATGGTAGCCCATGACAAACTCTGAGATCTGTCCCGTAACTACTTGTTGTAGAGTGCTTTGCAAACTATTGCTTTTTTCTTTCTTTGCTTTGTATATATGTCATATTATACAGTTAAAAAAAAAAAAAAAAAAAAGAGGAGGCAGCCAGAATCTTTTTTTCATGGCTTTGCATTGCTTGTTCTATATATTTGGTTATTTGTTTATAAATTTGCTTTTTAACAGAAGGTGTAGATTTACAGAAAATACAGAATCCCCATATACCCATGCCCATTTTTAACACTTTAAATTAGTGCAGTGCCTTTGTTACAAGTGATGAGAGAATAGTATGATATTTGTACTATTAACTATAGTCCACCAAACATTTGCATTAGAGTTCACTGTGTTGTGATTTTTTTTCTTTTTAACTTTTTTATTGTATAACATATATACAAAGCAAGGAAAGAAAAAAGTGACAGTTTTCAAAGTATTCTTCAATAAGCAGAAACAGGACAGATCCCAGAGTTTGTCATGGGCTGCTATACCATCCTCTCAGAGTTTTCCTTCTAAAGCTGCTCCAGAATGTAGGAGGCTAGAAGGCATAAATATTTTTTTATCATCACAATCGACATTTTTTTCTTTGTTGTGAAACATAACATATATACGAAAAAGCAATAAATTTCAAGGCACAGCACCACCATTAGTTGTAGAACAGATTTCAAAGTTTGGCATGGGTTACAATTCCACAATTTTAGGTTTTTACTTCCAGCTGCTCTAAGATACTGGAGACTAAAAGAGATATCAATTTAATGATTCGGCAATCCTATTAATTTGTTAAATCCTATCTTCTCTATATAACTCCACCATGTTGTGACTTTTTTTTAATTTTTATTCTAATATATATACCACCTAACCCTTCCCTGATAACCAGTTTCAAATATACAATTCAGGGCATTAATTACATTCACGGCATTGTGCTACCATCACCACCAGCCACTACCAAAACTTTTCCATCGTGCCAGACAGAAACTGCACCAATTACATATCCACTCTCCATTTCCCTACCCCCAACCTCCTTGTAACCTCTAGTTTAGTCTCTGACTGGATGTATTTGCTTATTCTAATTATTTCATATTGGTGAGATCATACAGCATTTGTCCTCTTGTGTCTGGGCAGCCAAAATCTAGGCAGGGGAAAATTCTAGGAGATTTTCTCCTTGATGTCTTTCTTTTTTTAATAGTTTTCTGCATTTTACAAATTTTCCACAATAAGTGCAGGAAGGCACGACTGTTAAGAGCTCATATCCCAAGCCCAAATATCCAGGTTCGAATCCTATCTCTACCGCTCACCATGTGCCCAGGGAAAGATGCTTAACTAACCGCTGGTTCTGGGTAGCCTCACTTGTAAGAAGGAGTTGCAGGGTAGAATAATGGATCAACCTAATTGAAGCACTTACAATCAAAGCTGGTGTGAAATCAGCATTCCCTTCAAGTCTGGCTGTGACTATGAAAATATCAAGGGAAAAGTTTTAAATGGAAGCAACAACTATTTCTACAGAAGCTAAATATTCTGCCTAGCAGACACCTCTGCAAAATTTAATAAACTTGTTGAAATGGAGAAGAAAAAATAAAGTCATCTGCTAGGGGTGGGAGGTGGGGGGGGACACTTAAAAACTGACCCAAAGATTTTCTTTTTTATTTTCATTTCTTTTTGGGGGTGATGAAAATGTTCTAAAATTGATTGTAGTGATGAGTGCACAAATATGTGATGACACACCAAGCCACTGATTGTATACTTTGGATGGATTGTACGGGGTGTGAATGTATCTCAATAAAATCGCATTTTAAAAATTGACCTAAGGTGGGGTGTGAAGGTTATTCAGTGGTAGAATTCTCACCGGCCATGCAGGAGCCTCCATATACCTGCCTTACACAGGTTTGATTCCCAGCCTATGCACTTCCCAAAACAAAGAAAAACAAAAATGCAACAAATGGTGCTGTAATAACAGAATACTCACATGGAAAAGGAATGAAATGTGACCCCACCATACAGCATACAAAAAAAAAAAAAAATTGACCCAAGGAAGACCCAAGTATCTACCTCTGGATACTTTGTTACACGTAAAGAGCCATCAGTAACCTGAGGAGAGTGGTGTGAAAAGATGAAAGAAATGGAGCCCCTAATGTTATTTATAAGGAGTGAGTTAACTCATCTTGGAATCATCCCACTTGTAGTCTTTTTTAGTATGAAGACAATAAACTTTTGTTTTTTTTATTATCAAAAAAAATCAAAAGACAAGAACTGTATGATCTCACCGATATGAAATAATTAGAATAAGCAAATTCAAAGAGTCAGAAACTAGAACAGAGCTCATCAGGGGCTGGGGTGTGGGGAGGGAATGGGGGTGTGGATGCTTAATTGGTGCAGAGTTTGTTCGGGCGATGGGAAAGTTTTGGTTACAGAAGGTGGTGGCGGCTGTACAACGCCGTCAACGTAATTAGCAGCCCTGGGTTATATATTTAAATGTGGTTTTAAACAGGGAAATTTTAGGTTGCATATAGGTTTTGAGGATAAAGATTAGAAAAAACAAAAAACAGGACTGTTCCGCACAGCGAACCCTATTGTAACAAGGGACTATAGTTAATAGCACAATCATAAAAATGCACTTTCAGGAACTGTAACAAACGTAGCACAGTAATGCCAGGCATTGACAAAATGGGAACTCTATATTTTACTGTGTGTTTTATGCGTGATTTTTCTGTAAACTTACAACTGCTCTACTTAAAAACAACAACACAGAACTGTACAACCAAACAGCAAACCCTACTGTGAACTATCAATTAATAGTATAATTATAATAATATTGTTTCATCAATTGTAACAAAAGCACTACACTAGCGCAAAGCGTTAATAACAGAGAAACCTGTATGTGTAAGGCAGGTATATGGGGGCTTTGCATTCTCTGCATGATTCATCTCTAATTTAAAAAAAGCAGTATATCTGGTGGATATGGAGTGTGCGTACATAAAATTAACCTTAAAAGAGTATTAAAATAAGATTTAAAAATCTTTTACCCCTAAAAGCAGACCCTTCAAGAGCAACTATGTGTACATTTAGTGGGATCTGTTGCAAATTAAGCACAATGATAAGAGATGTTTGATACAAACTCCAGCCCGGTGAGGAGAGCCATACCCCTGTGGCCTCCGGGTTCTGTCATCTTGACGTCCCCTGGCACCCAGCATGAGCTTAGCCTGACCCACCCATCTGACAGGCAGCGAGCAGCTGGGGTGGCCTCCCAGAGAGAAAATGCTGGTGGGTTTGGCTAGAGCAGCTGGTCAGGCAAATCCTGGGGCTTCTCCTCCTAGAAGCCCAGAGCTGGGGGTCTACAGGGCATGGGAAGCTATGGCACCCAACAAGCAGTCTTCTTTTGGGGCCGCAAAACCAGTACCCATCCTGTTGGGGATTGAATCACGCTCCCCACAAAAGAAATATTCCAGTTCCAAACCTCAATCCTGTGGGTGCCCCATTTGTAAACAGGACCTCTGAAGATGGTATTATCAGTTAAGAGATGGATTCATTGGTGCACGGGACCTCCCAAGTGCCTATTTAGATAGAGCCAAATTGAATCCGAGTGGGCCTTTATCCATATGACTGGAGTCCTTATAAGGAGAGCAAATCCGGACAGAGACACAGACGACAGAGCAAGAGAAGGAAAAATCAGTTAGGAGAAGCCAGAGAAGTAGAGAGGGGTTGCCATGTGGTGGAGGCAGAGATACAAGTCAAGGAACCCCAAGAACTGCTGGCAAGCCACCACAAGAATACTACAGACCTTCTCCAGGAGAAAGCATAGCCTGCTAATACCTTTGTCACAGCAGCTCGGGCAAACTAAGACACACCCATCACTAGGCCAACACGGTGGGCTTTCCTGTGCCTGCCCCTAGAGTAAGACAGAGATGCTGTCGAGCCATGGCAGGTCTCCCCCAGAAGGCTGGTCTGCCCATAGAGGATGGGTCCATGGAACTTACTAGAAGTTTCATTCTTACCACTTTCACACTTCCAGAACACCCATGGAGCACCAGGTACTGGGCTAAGCACTCATGCACACACAGACACGTCGTCTCATTTAACCCCCACCCCCACCCCAAACCACAACCTTAAAAAGCAGGTCCCATGACATCCAGGGGTGAAAGTCTCCCAGGAGGGGTGGGACATGACTCCCAGGGATGAGTCTGGCCCTGGCACCGTGGGATCAACGATGCCATCCTGACCAAAAGGGGGAAAAGAAGTGTAACTAATATAGTATCAGTGGCTGAGAGAGTTCAAACAGAGGCGAGAGGCTACTCTGGAGGTGGCTCTTATGCAAGCCTCAGTTAGACCTTGCTACCAATCATAATCTGCCAATCCCCGACCAGGACCATTCCAGCCAATCCTAAAGAAAACCTAGGGTAATATATAAATAAGATTCTACAAAGTTTCCATGCACTAGGGTAACTTTCCAGAAACCTACAACCTTCCGATGGGTCCCTGAACCAGATAAGTCCTGAAACCCAGACTGGGCCCAGCCTCTCTAGAACATCAGCTAGTTCTATCTTCCTACCCCATATTATTGACAGCCCTTCCAATATGAAAAAGTTAGAATGGGCATAGCCCAAATACCCCTAGAGAGAAGGACGGAAAGATCAAAGGTGATGGTGGAGTTACACAGAGAAGGTGGGGTTTAACAAACAAGTACGAGTGCTGAATACTTATACTGATATTTCTTTCAGTCTCCAGTATCTTAGAGAAGCTAGAAGTGAAAACCTAAAATTCTGGAATTGTAGCCCATACCAAACTCTGAAATATGCTCTACAGCTAATTGTTGTGGGGTACTTTAAAATTTATTGGTTTTTTGCATATATGTTATTTTTCACACAAAAAAGGCAATTGTGGCGATAAAAAAAAAAGATATTTATTCCTTCTAACATCCTATATTCTGGAGCAGCTAGAATGAAAAATCTAAGAGGATGGTGTGGTAGCCCATGACAAACTCTGGGATCTGTCCCGTCAATACTTGTTGAAGAGTGCTTTGAAAACTATTGCTTTTTTTCTTTCTTTGCTTTGTATATTGTAGAACATGTTATATTGTATAATATAGTTTTAAAACATTTTTTTAATGTTTTTTTTTTAAAAAAAGCAGATCCCACTGCCTGCCCATAGTAGGTGCTCAAGAAATGTGCTGAGCACTTATCTCCACCCTGCCACTCCAGGGCATTTGGTTTCTCCTGGCATCTTCACACCAAATGTGTAGACAGACTGATGGAATGAAAGCATCTGAAGCCCCACAGTATCAGTTCACAACACAATGGACTTTTTTCCCTTTTAATTTTCTTAACCAATGAGAACCTTCCTTTGCCTTCTCTGCCATATGTCAGCCAGAGCCATCCGTGAGGCTTCACCTTTGCCTATGAGGAATCCCGCAAGGCTGGAAAAACAAGCCTGACTCTCAAGAGCAAAAGATAAAAAGCCTGCTCAAAACACCAGGGATGACTACAAGTAGTAGACTCAACTGTAGATAATGGCATTCTGAATATTTTGACTCAAAAGGATACAGAAATAAACCCACGGAGTTATGTCCTCATGCATATCTCAAGTTGCATGAGTCTGGAGCATTTCAAACAAGCAACTCAACTGAGAGAACTCAGTGCTGGGATAAAAGAATGTTCTTTGCTTCCCCAGGCCCCACCTTCCCAGAAAGAAGTGTCTCCCCCCACCCCCATTTCTCAACAGAAAGGATACCCTAAAATCACACACTTTTATCACGTTTTAGACAGCTTTGGCACGCTCTATCTTTTATTAGCTGTGTGGCCTCGGGCAAATGCAATAACCTCTCTGATCTCTAAAGCAAGGATAACAGAACTCCCACCTTGCAGCTGTGTGTCTTCAGCACAAGGCAGACACCACCTCTTCACACCACCAGAGTAAGCTAACTCCCCCAGCTCTAAGTTTATCTAAATCACCACCCCTACCCTGCCAATTCACTCCTACCCAGCCCCCCAGCCCCACTTCAGGAGATTCTCTGTTGTTATACAAAACTCTACATCCACGGGTGGTCTCTCTACTTCTGCCAAGACCATTCCCCAACTACAATCCTCCTTCTCAGCTATAGTCCGGCTTCTCCCCAACCCTGACCTGCCAACATTCTCAACATTTTTCCACAATATAATAATAATCATCTCTTACCACAGAACCGCCATCCACAACTGCCTCCATAAACAACCATGTTCTCTTTCCCTTCACTGCCCGACCTCTCAAAGGAGGTATGGTCTCCACTCACTTCCAAACTCTCTCACCTCTGTTTCTTACCATCCAGCATCTCGGTCATGGAAAGGGCTCAACCCTGAGTCTCTGATGGAGTCTTCACTGAAAATCCACAGGCTTCTACATGGACTCACCCTGTGAGTCAGCTTTAAGCTCAGGGGAGAAGACCCTCCTTTCTCCTCTCCCCTATCTTTCATGATACAACCCTTAAGCCACCCACTCACTTTCCTCCCACCTCGATTACACTTTCACTAATTCCTAGAGAAGAATTACACAAAGGCTGGATTCGTGTAAGTCACCAGAGAATGAAACCTAGGAGTAGAGCTTAGCAAAACCCAGAGTGGACAATGATGGTGGTTAATAGCATAAAATAAGAGAGTTCTTACATGAACCAGGACAAATGTACATTACAGAGTGTTACTAATAGACTACTACGTGGAAAAAAATTCAATTAATGTAAACTAAGGTCTATAGTTAAGAGTAACAGTGTAATATTCTTTCATGAATTGTTACAAAGGCATTATACCAAAGCTAAATGTCAATTACAGGAGGATATAAGGGGTATGGGATTTTTTTTTTTACCTTCAGAAGAAATGAGAATGCTCTCATATTGACTGGACTTGTGAATGCATAACTATGTGATTATACCAAGAGCCACGGGTTTTACATTTTGGATGGACTGTATGGTGTGAGAATGAAACTGTTTTAAAAATAAAAACAAACCAACAAAAAAGCAGAGTGAAGCTACAATGATTAGAAAAGTATGGCACAGGGGCAAGGAAAGTACCCAGAAAAAGACTCAAAGCAATGGTGAAAGGGTAGATTCCTGCAATAAATCGCATTGGGACCCCAACTAATTATTTAGAGGAAAATGGACATTGCCTTTAAGTCATGCACACAAGAAGATCCTGGACGAACGCTTTCTAAAATATGATCATTAAAATTCAATTAGGGATCTGGCAGCTTTCTCATAGCACCAAGTGAGTACTGTGGGAACAAGAAAAAAAAAAATTCAATTAGGGAGATGCAATGGTGGCTCAGTGGCAGAATTCTCACCTGCCATGCTGGAGACCTGGGTTTGATTCCCAGAGCCTGCCCATTGCCAAATAAAAAAAACAAATTTCAACTAGAACATTTGTTCATTTGTTTATGGATAGAAAAGGACTTTCCAAGCATAAAGTAGCAAGGGGGGCATGCAAAAACCCACCTCTGAACTCCATAAACATTTTATGCTTTTCTGGCGAAGACACGAGCATTTTGATCACCAAACAAAAAACTCTGAAATCCACCACTGAAATCCACCTACCATCAACGTTGAAATCTAAACACAGGTGAATTTTTCGAAACCCACTAAGGCACTAAAAGGAATATAGACAAAGGAAGAGAGAATCCAAACGAGAAACATTTTTTAAAAGGTTTAACTCCAACAGCAAAGAAATGCAAGTAGAAACAACAAGAACACATCAGCTCTCTCCTCCACGATTCCCCCACAGCAAAATATGAAAGATTTTTCAAATAGCACTCAAAGCCGGCCAAGGTGTTCCCTCTCATCTGATGCTAGAAAGAACATCTGTCTGTGGGTACAACATTTCCAGAAAGCCATTGGGCAATCAAAATCAAGAGCCCAGAAATTTCACTTCTGGAAAGCAGGCCTAAAGAAAACAAATGCTTAGGCTCCAAATCATTCATCCTTCTCTGAGCAAAAAGTGGAAATAATCTAAATGCCCAAATACAGGGAAGGTTAAGCAAATTAAAATACGACCATTCTTTAAATACCCGCGAGTAGAAAGTGCCCCCCAACAAACTATCAGCAAATTTTAATGGTAAAACAGTGATTGACATTTTGTTTTTTTCCCTTTAGATATTTCTGTTTGCTCAAATGTTGGCCATCAGCAAGTTTACTCCTATCATCAGATAAGAAATAATTGGTTTTGAAAAAAAAAAAAAGCCCACATTTCTCTCCTGCTACGCCACACCCTAGGAAGAATCATTCAACTGTCTAGCACAGGAGTTGGCAAACGATGGCCATGGCTCCCTGGATAAAATCTGGCCCACCACTTGCTTTTTGTAAATAAAACTTCATTGAAACACAGCCACGCCCATTTGCTTACAGGATGCCTAACCGCGGTTTTCAAGCCATAAAGGCTGTGTCAAGTCCTGCCCGCACAGCCCAACCACCTCCCCAAAATCTAACATATCAACTATCTGAGGCTTTATAGGAAAACAATTTGCCAACTCCTGGTCTAGCAAATGATGACTTTCCATGGGTGTGTCCATAGGTCCCATACTCCTGCCTCCCAGCCCCAAGTTCAAGGCCGAGACCTGTAGGATGAGACCCAGGAAACCGCTCCAAACCCTCCATCCCCAGCCCACCTTTCTGGCAATGACTGTGCGTCCAACAGCGCTCAACGAACTGCCCGTTGATCACGGTGGCCGGGCAGCTGGTCTTTCCCCTCACGGAACCCGGGCAGATGTCGCCGCATTCCTCGTTGTCGTCTTTGTTCAGCACGATGTAATTATCCTCCACGGAATCCAGGATCCGCGACCAGTCGATGGTGGCCAGGTAGCAGAGCTCATTGTTCTTCTCGATGCGGACGGAGCCCCGCGTGATGTTCATCAGATTATAGAGCCCGAGCTCCTTGAGGTGAACCATCTCGAAGATGACCAGTGCATAGTTAAAGAAGAGGCGTGAGCCCCGGATGACGGTGAGGTTGGGGAACAGGTCCTTCAGGCTCTCCAGCCCGTAGACCCGAAACAGCAGCAGATAATCGGTGATCATGATGAGTTTGGGGAAACTGAGGTCCCGGAAATCCTCGGGTCTCGTTTTGAACATCAGCAGGATCTGCAGATGTCCCTCGATGACCGAGCAGTTCTCCAGCTCGTGGAGCCGAGTGAGATTGTTGCGAATGTCCATGCCGGGACAGACTAGAAGGTGAAAAGAAGAGGGGGAGGTGAGATGGGTGAGCCAACGCGCCATGTCTGGGTTATACAAATCAGCAACAGGGACCCCACGCCCAGAAGGAACACACCTGGCTGAACGCTTTGCAATCAACATGCTGACCGTCTCATGGGGCAATGTGGGGAGGCCACAGCACCCCGTTTATTCAACCAAACACCAATCCAGGTGTTGCTGTGAAGGTATTTTGCAGATGTGGCTAACATCTACCAGGAGCGGACCTTAAGAAGACCATCCTTGAAAATGGGGACGGGCCTCATCCAATCACCTGGTGGCCTTATGAGCAAGGACTGTGGATTGCCAGAAATGAAGAATTTCTGCCCAATGACGGCTCCATCAGCTCTAGCTCGAATTTCCAGCCTGCCTGACGGATTTCAGACTCCAACTATATCATCAGCTCCCACCTGGGTTTCCTAGGGATTTCAGACTTGCCAGTCCCCACATTCCTGTGAGCCAATTCCTTCAAATACCTCTCTTTATATATATCTATATAGAGATGGATGGATATGGATATTTTATCCTATTGGCTCTGTTTCTCTGGAGAAGCTGAATGATACAGATTTTGATGCCAACAGCAAGGGTGCTATTATAACAAATGCCTAAAAGCCCGCAGGCAAGTATCTTTAAAATTAGAGGAATAGCCAACCGAAACCAATCCTGCCAATCCTAAAGAATACCTAGGGCATTATGTAAGACTCCACAAAGGTTCCATGCAGTAAGGTAACTTTCCAGAAACCTACAACCTCCAGATGGATTCCTGGATCAGATAAGTCCTGCAATGCAGAGGGCCCAGCCTCTCCAGAATCTCAGGTAGCTCCATCCCCTTATCCCATATTATCAACAGCCCCATCCAACACGAAAAAGTTAGAATAGCCATAGCCCAACTACCCTAAAGAGTGAGACAGAAAGATCAAAGACGATGGTGATTCAGCAAATGAGTATAACTGCTGAATCATTATATTGATATTTCTTTCAGTCTCCAGTATCTTAGAGCAGCTAGAAATAAAAAACTAAAGTTGTGGAATTGTAACACATACCAAACTCTGAAATCTGTTCTACAACTGAATTGCAACATGCTTTGAAATGTATTGCTTTTTAGTATATATGTTATTTTTCACAAAAAAGAAAAATACACATTTCTTCAGTCTCCAATGTTCTGGAGCAGCTAGAAGGGAAAATCTGAAATAGTGGAATGAGAACGCATAATAAACTCTGAAATCTGTTCTGTATCTACTTATTGTCGTGTTCTTTGAAAATCATTGCTTCTTTTTTCTTTTCTTTGTATATATCCTATATGTAACAATAAAAAGTGTTTTAAAAGGGTGGTGCCCCTGTGGCTTAGTGGCAGAGTTCTCACCTGCCATGCTGGAGACCTGGGTTCAATTTCCAGAACCTGCCCATGCCAAAAATAAAAAAGCATTTTTAAAAAATTAAGGGAATGGGTAGAAACTGGAAGAATTTGGAGGCACCTGATAGAAAAAGCTGAAAGTGCCCAAAAGAGATGGCTGGAGCTAAAGGTAATTCTTCTGTGATGTCCTAGAAGGAAACTAATTCCACTGTTTTGAAATCCTTAAATATTTTTGAACAAGGGGCCCCATGTTTTCATTTTGCACGGGAGCCCACAAATTCTGCAGCCTATCCTGATGAGTGGCATTCAGTGCAAAGTTCCCGTCTTTTGCCTAAGCAATTACTACCAAACGGCAAAGAAAATATTGCTCTGGCAGTATCTGCTAGGAGCCTTAAAATAATCACATGTCATCTGATGCAATTGAGACAATGGGATTTCAGAGGGGATTGAGTAACACAGCAGGTGCAGGAGGAGAAAGGGGAGATGTCCCGGATACGTCAATGGGAACAATCTTCAGGAAATGATTTGGGGGTATAAAGGTGCCGGCATCAGAAATGGAGCAAGGAGAGCTTAATTTATTTGTTTTGTCAATTTTCCCCACAGCCTAATCACCTCTCACTTGGCTGTGGCATGGGCTTCCCAGCCAGCACAAACACCCCCCACCCCCCATTCTCCTGAAGGTGGGCACTGCTCAGCTCCAACACCCTCCGGGCTCCCCGCACCCTGCACTGCCCACCCATGGCCCACAGGCTTCTGCCCTGCCCCCTCAGCCCTACATGGACACCACAGCTGGACAAGCCTGCCCCCCACCCTCGTACAACACTAAGGCTCCATCTCATCCTCTGAAACCTGAACTATGTTTGAGGGTGGGAAAGAAAACAAGCTAACATGACACAGGCACTTAAGCGGTCCCCGAAACACAGTAGGTACCTAATCAATGTCAGCTATTCTGGTGTTTATTCCCCAAAACACATCACACTCATCTCTGGGAGCTGCGCCTTCATTCACATGGACCGACCAGGAGACAGCAAATGTTCTCTGTAAAAGCTCAGGCACTATATATTTTCAGCTTTGCAGGCCATACAGTCTCTTGTCATGCAATTTGTAAATGAATGGTTCTGGCTGTGTTCCAATAAAACTTTACGGACAAAACAAGCAGTGGGCCAGATTTTTAATCTGTGCGTTGCAGTTAACAACCCCTGCCCTGGTCAACTGCTGTTCAACAGAGTATTCTACAAGAAATGTTCTAGATCTGCACTGTTTATTATTCTAGCCACTAGCCCTTTATGCCACTTGAGCACTTAAAATGTGGCTAGTGAGACTGAGGAACTGAATATTTACTTTTATTTAATATTAATTTATTTCAATGTAAATACACACATGTGGCTAAGAGCTTCTGGACTGAACAGGGCAGCCCTAGCCCCTTTGACTGGGAAAGCCCTTTACACCTCAGCTCCCTATGTCTAAATCCAGCCCATCCCTCAATCCAGTTCAAATGCCACCACCTCCAGGCAGCCTTCCCTGATTTCCTCTCCTCTGTACACCTATTTTGGTCTTTCCCTTCTCCTTGAACCCCCCATATTCCAGTTAATATTTGTTAGTCACAGTCTTTAGACAACTCCCCTACACCAATGCCGCACGCGTGCATGCACACACAGCCTTCAACACAGGACCTAGAAGATAAGACTCAGTACACAATCCCTACTTGTTTTAGTCCAAGGCACTCAGCCTGCCTCCAATATCTTTAAGGCAAACAGACTGTTCTAACGAATAACATATCTTTGAGGCAAACAGACTGTTCTAACAAACAACAGTAAATTTTCTTTAAAAACCCAACCTGAGAGTAACTAGCAAAACCAGTACAAATTAAAAAGAAAGAAAAATAAACAGCAAAACAAACAATTGAGAGAAAGAAAGCAACAGGGCTCCTGAATCACATTCTGTACAGAACAGATTAAACTAAATCAAGGAAAATGACGTGTGTGCGTTCACTGGGAAGTTGTAGGAAAGCCCCAGTAACCAGCTCGCGACAAACCACAACCACCCCTCACCACTCACTAGCCTCGGGTCTGCACCGAGCAGGGGCACAGCGGGTGCCAAGCCCAGGCTGGAAGCATCTTTGGGAGGATGCCAGGTCCAAACACACACACTCGGCCACCCGGGAGCCCAGCCTAGGCGCCCAGCCCCAGTAATGTCATCAGCATCTGCTTACAGAGGTCTCGACATTGATGTCTGCTAATACCCCCAGCCTACCCTACAGGTGAGAGAACTGCAAGCCTTCTGCCTAAGGACACAGCACATCAGGGGGGCAGGTAGGGTGGCCAGATGTAAATTATAAACAAATACAGAACACCCAGTTAAATCTGAATTTCAGATACACAACAATTCATTTTAGGATAAGTCTGTCCACGCAATCTTTGGAACATACTTATCCTAAAAATGATGCATTGGTTACCTGAAATTCAAATTTAACTGGCATTCTGTAGTTTACCTGGCAAAGCAGGAGCAAAGCTTAGGCTCAGCCACAGCTCTGGGTTTCCCAAACCTGGACCTTGTACTCTATATTTCATACACACACACACACACACACACACACACACACACACACACAAAGACATCCATAAAATCACAGAGACACCATGAATACCTGTCTGCCACACTCCCCAGCCAAAGACAGGACCAAAATCAGATGCAGATGGGCACTCAAAGATTAAATGCCTGGTGGCATCAGAGAAATGCAAATTTAAGCCACAATGAGATTCTACTTCACATTCACTAGAACAGCTAAAATGAAAAAGACAACAAGCATCACCAGGACATGGGGAAATCGGAAGCACCAGACACTGCTGGTGGGAATGTGAAATGGTTCAGCCACTTTGGACAACAGCCAGTCCCTCCAAAGGTTATACGTAGAGCTATTCTATGACCCAGCAATTCCGTAGCTAGGTATAAATCCAAGAGAATGGAAAACACAAAAATTGTGTGTCCATACAAAAACTTGTGCACAAATGTTTACAGCAACATTATTTTAATAGTGAAAAAGGAAACAATGGAGGAATGGATGAACAAAATGTGGTTTATGCATACAACGAAATATTATTTGGCAATAAAAAGAAATGAAGTGGGCAGGCCACGGTGGCTCAGCAGGCAGAGTTCTCCCCTGCCATGCCAGAGACCTGGGTTCGATTCCTGGTTCCTGCCCATGCAAAAAAAAAACAA
This sequence comes from Myrmecophaga tridactyla, assembly GCA_004026745.1. Lineage (NCBI taxonomy): Eukaryota > Metazoa > Chordata > Mammalia > Pilosa > Myrmecophagidae > Myrmecophaga > Myrmecophaga tridactyla. The sequence goes on along the minus strand of PVIY010018257.1, from coordinate 6,306 downwards.
CAGAAATGACGTACTGTTGCTATCCACAGATGACCTTACCCCATATATAGTAAATTCCAAAGAATTCATAAAAAACTATTAGAGCTAATAAATGACTTCAGCAAAGTTGAAGTGTACACAATCAACACTCAAAAATCAACCATTTCTTCTATACATCAACAATGAACAATCCAAAAAGGAAATTAAGAAAATCCCACTTACAATAGCATCCAAAAGAATAAAATACCTAGGAATAAATTTAACCAAAACTACAAAACACCGCTGAACGAAATTAAGTAAGACCCAAATAAGTGGAAAAACATCCCATGTTCATGATTGGAAGACTTAACATTTAAAAATGGCAATACTCCCCAAAGCGACCTATAGATTCCATATCGTCCCTATCAAAATTCTAACAGCCTTTTTTGCAGAAAAGGAAAACTGGTCATCAGATTCATATGGAATTGCAAGAACACCCAAATAGCCAAAACAACCTTGAAAGAGAAGAACAAATTTGGAAGACTCATACTTGCTGAGTTCAAAATATATTACAAAGCTACAGTAACCAAACAGTGTGTTACTGGCATAAGGATACTCATATAGATCAATAGAATAGAATTGAAAGTCCAGAAATAAGCCCATACATCTATGGCCAGTTGCTTTTCAACAAGGGTATCTATACCATTCAATGAGGAAAGAATGGTTTCTTTAATAAATGGTGCCAGGACAACTGGATATCCACATGCAAAAGAATGAAGTTGGAGAAGGTCAGATTTAATAAATCAGTATGACTGATAAATCATTATATTGATATTTCTATCAGTCTCCAATATCTTAGAGCAGCTAGAAGTACAAATCTAAAATTGTGGACTTGTAACCCACACCAGACTCTGAAATCTGTTCTTCAATTGATTATTGTGATGTCTTGAAATTTATTGCTGTTTGGTATAAATGTTATTTTTTGCAAAAAAAAGAGAAAAAGTCGATTGTGATGATAAACGCACAGCTATATGATGATATTGTGAACCGTTGATTGTATACTTCGGATGAGTACATGGTATGTGAATATGTAATATATATCAATAAAAAATAAATAATTTTTAATAAAGGGGGCAAAGGACATGAACAGACATTTCTCCAAACAAGATATACAAATGGCCAAAAAGCACATGGAAAGTGATTCACAACCATAAGCCATTAAGGAAATTCAAATTAAAACCATGATGAGATACACTTTCACACTCACTAGAATGACTAAAATAAAAAGATGGACAATAACAAACTCTGACAAGGATGTAGAAAAAAAGAGACTCTTCATACTCTACTGAAGGGAATGCACGATGGTTCAGCCACTGTGAAAAACAGTGGAAGATAGTTTCTTGAAAAAATTAAGCATAGAAGTACCACGTGATCCAGTGTTGGGGCTTGAGTCATGTCCCCCACAAAAAGACATGCTGAGGTCTGAACCCCTAGAGCTGTGGGTGTAAACCCATGTGTAAACAGGACCTCTGAAGATGGTATTGGTTAAGATGAGGCCACACTTGAAACATGAGTCTTAATCTAATATGGCTTAAGTCCTTATAAACAAAAGACACAGAAAGAACCCACGGAGAGCAGTCAGAGGCTGAGAGTCAAAGAAGCCCAGACAAGAAAGGCGGAGATGCCGCCATGTGCATCATGTGATGGAAAAGCTGAGGAACCCCAAAGAATGCCAGCCAACCAGAAGATATCAATACAGAAGGAAGCACATCTTCTAGCCTCTGAACCAGCAGCCAATGGATTCCTCTTGTTAAACCAACTCACTGTGTGGTATTTGTTTAAGCAGCCAGGAAACTAAAACACCTGACAATTCCACTCCTATATCTATCTAATCAATCTATCTATCTATCTATCTATCTATCTATCTATCTATCTATCATCTATCTCTCTATCTATCCCCAAGAGAAGTGAAAATATATATTCAGGCAAAAACTTAAATACAAATTTTCATAGCAGCACTATTCAAATAACCGGAAATGTCTATCAATGGAGGAATGGATAAACAAGCTGTGGTATATCCACGCAATAGGATACTATCTGGTCCTTAAAAGGAGTGAAGTACTGGCGCAAGGCACAACACGGACAAATCCCAAAAGCATTAGGCTAAGCGAAAGAAACCAGACGCAAAAAAGTCACATATTGTAGGATTTCATCTATGTGAAACATCCTGAATAGGTAAATCATGGAGACAGAAAGCCAGTTAGTGGTTGCCAGGGGACGGGAGGAAGGGGAAATGGGGAGAAATTGCTTAATGTGTACAGGGGTTTCCCTCGGGTGATGAAAATCTTTGGAACTAGATAAAGGCATCCATTGCACCACACTGTGAATGCACTAAATGTCTTTGAATTGTCCCCTTTTAAATGGTTAATTTTACGTTATATGAATTCTGCCTCCATTAAAAGAAATGACTTCTAATACGTGCTTTGAAAACATTATACTGAATGAAAGAAGCCAGACGTAAAAGACTATATATTATACGATTCCATTTATATGAAATATCCAGAACAGGCAAATCTCTTGAGACAGAAAGCAGACTAGCAGTTGCCTAGGGCTGGGGTGGGGGGTACTGGTGTGGTTTTGTGGGGAATGTGGAGAGACTAAGGGGTATGGGGCTTCTTTTGGGGGTGATGAAAATGTTCTAAAATGGATGTGACAGTTGTTCAACTGTATGAACCTACTAAAAGCCACTGAATTGTACACTTTAAATGGGTGAATTGAACAGTATATGAATTATACCTCAATAAAGACATTATAAAACAGATTAAATGGCTATGATTTTAGAGACTATGAAGAATTGCTTTTTCTTGTTTTAATATCCAATAAATCAAATTTTTAATTCATTAAATCCCTATTTAATGCCCCTATTAGCATAAGACAATAGAGCAATTTACTGATGGGACAGAAAACATGCAAGGGATGTTAGAAATGACATCAGGAGACCTCCTACTGGCTTGAATGTCTCTGGGTGAGAAGCATGCTTCAAGATGTTAATAAGGAATGGATGGTTCGTCATCTCTTAGGCACAGGTATTACACTAAAAATTAAAGCCCAAAAGGAGATGCTACTTCCATTTCCATGTTTGAGACAAGCAATTCAAGATTCACACGATAAGGGCTGGTGCCAGGATGCAGCTTCTATCCTCATGACCACTGCGCTGGTTTGAAAGGATGTATGTCCCCTAGAAAAGCCATGTTTTAATCTAAATCCCATTTCACAAAGGTAGAATAATCCCTATTCAATACCGTATGTTTGAAACTGTAATCAGATGATCTCCCTGGAGATGTGATTTAGTCAAGAGTGGTTGTTAAGCTGGATTAGGTGATGACATGTCTCCACCCATTTGGGTGGGTCTTGAACCAAATTTCTGGAGTCCTATAAAAGGTGAAACATTTCGGAGAATGAGAGATTCAGAAAGAGCAGAGCAGAACGACATAGCCATGAGAAGCAGAGTCCACCAGCCAGCGACCTTTGGAGATGAAGAAGGAAAACGCCTCCCAGGGAGCTTCATGAAACAGGAAGCCAGGAGAAGAAGCTAGCAGATGACGCCGTGTTCACCATGTGCCCTTCTCAGGGTTGAAAGAGAAACCCTGAACTTCAACGGCCTTCTTGAACCAAGGTATCTTTCCCTGGATGCCTTTGATTGTACACTTCTATAGATTTGCTTTAATTGGGACATTTTCTCGGCCTTAGAACTGTAAACTAGCAACTTATTAAATTCCCCTTTTTAAAAGTCATTCCATTTCTAGTATATTGCATTCCAGCGGCTAGCAAACTAGAACAAGCCCTATGTCACCATTTTATTATCTTCCTTCATGCAAAAGTATACCTGATGAACGGGCTGTGAGGGTGCTTCAGTGATAGAATTCTCACCTGCATTGCGGGAGACCCAGATTCGATTCCCAGCCCATGAACTTCCTCCCCCCACCAAAAAAAAAATTCAACAAACGGTGCTGCAATAATGGGATACTCACATGGAAAAAGAATGAAATGTGACCTCCACCATACAGCATACAATATATATATATATATATATATACACATATACACACACACCTAAATGAAAAGGCTGGAGAATACAACTTTAAAAAGGAGACAGTGGAATAGGTTTCAGGGAGTGACAATCTAGGGAAAGCTGGTTAAAGAGAATATCATTGGTTTACTGGTTCAGCAAATATCCACTGGGCACATCTTCCATGCCAAATGCTGTTCCAGGCTGGAAATATAGGGAGTAGAACCAGCGAAATCTCACAGTCCAAGCAGACACAAACTACCAACTCAATTTAAAATACAGCTAAGAAAGAAGTCACCAAAGACCTTCAGGAGCTAAAAAAGAGAATATAAATAAGCTATCAGTCCAGTTCAGGATAATCAAGGAGGGCTTCCCTGAGGAGGTGATATCACGATTAAACATTACAATTAAGAATCATCCAAGGCAGGCAATGGTGGCACAGTGGCAGAGCTTTTGTCTGCCATGCTGGAGATCCAGGTTCGATTCCTGGTTCCTGCCCATGCCAAAAAAAATAAAAGAAAGAAAAAAAATCATTCAGTTCTGCCTACTTCATTTTAAGGTCAAGAGTGATGGCAAATGATAGCTTATTTCTATGGATGACCCACAAATGTAGGGTCTAAAGCAGCAGCATCCAATAAACATATAATGCAAGCCACACAGGAAATTTAATTTTTCTTTAAAAAGGTGAAAAAACAGGTGGAATTATATATATTTTATTTAGCCCAATGTATTCAAAAATATTATCATTTCAACATGCAATCAACATTTTTAAAGTATTAATGAGATAGTCTACAGAATTTCTTTCATGCTAAGGCTTTAAAATGCAATGTGTATTTTACATGTGTAGTACATTCAATTCAGAAGCTAAATTTTCACTGTGAATAATTCATCTGTGTTTAGATCTCATAAAATAGACAGTCGAAAATGCAGATTTGCATACCCAAAGTTGTTCCAAACATACTATAAGCTTTCCCAATAACTGAATCGACCATCAATTATTTTAATTAAAATTTTTTTTAAAAATTAAATTTTAATTTAAATGGAAGTTAAATAAAATTAGAAATGGAGTTCTTCTGTCTCACTGCCCACCTTTCAAATATCCAGTGGCCACATGAGGCTAGTAGCTGACGGATTAACCAGCAAAGAAGGCAGAAAATTCTACCTGACAGTGCAAAGCCTTCCCCCCTCAACCAGAGGAATCTAAGAATTTTCCAGAAGGAGAGACAGACAGGAGAGCCCTCTTGATTTTCTCTCACCATGAAAGTAGCAGAAGAGCAGTGCAAAGGTATCTAGCAGATTTTTTATATCCTTTCCAGTGCTAAGATTTCCTGTACTCTCTTCTGTCAATCACGAATGCCCCTGTTCCTTAGTTGCAGCGTTCCTAAAATACTTCCTAGTGATATTTCCTGGGGCCCCCACGTTCCTCTCTGCATTCTTTCCAGCCTTCAAACCACTTCCTGCTAAATTCAGGTGGTCCTGCCCCAACAAGCTCCCAGCTCAGGTGTCGGGACACCACCCATGCCGGCTTCGGAAAACACTAGAAACCTGAGAGAGCTGGGCTCTCACCCCAGCTCTAGCACCTGAATGCAATGCAATCCTGGGTCACACTCTCAGCCTCTGCGTGCCTCAGTTTCCTCACCTGTAAATGATGGTAGCCTGATAAAAGCTATGGAGAACAGATGAGAACTGGTGGCTGTCTATGTACGTATAAGTTCTCCTGTCCGAACTACATGGAACCAATTCCCACATTTAGCACCTTCAGAAATGAGAGTCTGGGCATTGGGATCTCAGACACCCCTAAAATTCTCTGCCTACCCCAAGGACTGTCTCTCAACGCTGACTTCCAGAAAGGAGAACAAAAGGAGATTTGGGGAATGGCAGCGTTGGGAGACCCGGATTCTAACGCAGATTCTGTACCCAGCAGGATAGAAAGACAGACAATTGCTGGGCACCCCTGTATGCCAGGCATCTCACTGGGCATGAGGGAATAGCAAATAAATAAGACTGAGGCAGCACAGCAAGTAGGGGACTGTGATAAACTGCCTTCAGATTTTAGACAAAGTAATGAAGCAATTAACTGCACAGTCTTGAGGCCACACAGCAAAGGTGCAAATTTCAAGTTTGCCATTTGGCAGCTGTGTGAGTTCGGGCAAATTATTTAACTTCTCTGGGCTTCAATTTTCATGGAATCCCTGCTGAGTGGCAAGCTAGGGAAGGAGGGGGTAGATAAAATAATGGAGGGTGGGGAGGAAGAACAAAGGAGACGAGGGAAGAGAGAG
>PVIY010018256.1:7659-48010 GCA_004026745.1 Myrmecophaga tridactyla | reverse complement strand
CCATGTGCCCTTCCACTTGAGAAAGAAACTGTGAACTTCATTGGCCTTCTTGAACCAAGGTGTCTTTCTCTGGATGCCTTTGATTGGACATTTCTATAGACTTGTTTTAATTCGGATATTTTCTCAGCCTTAGAACTGTAAACTAGCAATTTATTAAATTCCCCCTTTTTAAAAGCCATTCTGTTTCTGGTATATTGCATTCCAGCAGCTAGCAAACTAGAATAATAACAGAGAAGGTAGGATTTAACAAATGAATATGACTACTGAATCATTATATTGATATTTCTATTGGTCTCTGCGCTGGTTTGAAAGGATGTATATACCCTAGAGAAGCCATGTTTTAATCCTAATCCCATTTTGTCAAGGCAGCCATTTCTTCTAATCCCTATTCAATACTGTATGTTTGAAACTGTAATTAGATCATCTCTCTGGAGATATGACTCAATCAAGAGTGGTTGTTAAACTGGATTAGGTGGAGGTGTGTCTCCACCCATTTGAATGAGTCTTGATTAGTTTACTGGAGTCCTATAAAAGGAAACATTCTGGAGAATGAGAGATTCAGAGAGAGCAGGGCAGAATGACATAGCCACAAGAAGAGACTCCACCAGCCAACGACCTCTGGAGATGAAGAAGGAAGATGCCTCCTGGGGAACTTCATGAAACAGGAAGCCAGGAGTGAAAGCTAGCAGATGACGCAGTGTTCGTCACATGCCTTTCCAGATGAAAGAGAAACCCTGACAGTGTTCGCCATGTGCCTTTCCACTTGAGAGAGAAACCTTGAACTTCATCGGCCTTCTTGAAGCAATGTATCTTTCCCTGGATGCCTAAGATTGGACATCTCTATAGACTTATTTTAACTGGGACATTTTCTCGGCCTTAGAACTATAAACTAGCAACTTATTAAATTCTCCTTTTTAAAAGCCATTTTATTTCTGGTATATTGCATTCCAGCAGCTAACAAACTAGAACAGTTTCCAGTGTCTTGGAGCAGCTAGAAGGAAGAATGAAAAATCGTGAAACTGTAACCCATACCAAACTTTGAGATCTCTTCTGTGACTGCTTGTTGAAATGTACTTGGAAATTTATTGCTTTTTTGTATATATGTTATATTTCACAATTTTAAAAAGTTAAAATTAAACACAAATTATGTTCCAAGCATGTTTAAAAGTATTATTTTGGCAGGGTAACTTCACCAGCTGGGTCAGTGATATTTTAGGATACAGTCCTGGTGGCACAAAGTAAGCATTTAGTCTGGGGCGCTTTTTTCTCATGTTTTGCCTTGTGCTTCTATTTTTGTTTTTGTTTTTCCCTTGATCCAAGTGCTAAGAATTGAGCACAGCACTCTTTCATAAAAGTAAATCTCTGGTGGTTGTAGCACAACATTGGAATGTAATTAACACCACTGAATTATGTATTTGAAAGTGGTTAAACTGGAAAATTTAGGTTGTATGTATGTTATCAGGATAAAAGTAAACAAAACCATAAAACTGAGCAACACAAAGAGTGACTGTCAATTATGATTGATTGTTTCATCAGTTATAACAAAGGTACCACACTAATGCAAAATGTTAATAGCAGGGAAAGGTTATATGGTAGAGGTTTTATGGGAGTTCTGTACCTTCCGCCTGACTTTTCTGTAAACATATGAACTGCTCTACTTAAAAAAAAGAAAAGGAAATATAGAAAGCTTCCATCCCTCCCAACTTCAATCCACTTGCCAAAGGCAACCATTTCTAGTTTTAATTCTTAGATGCCTCTAAATAATATGTCTTAAATACTATTTCTTGGATTACCCATTGTTGACATTAAATTATTAAAGCTTTCAACTCTATTAAATGAAATTTCCTCACTTGTCTGTGGGTCAGTTGGGAGGTGGCTGATCTAGCTGGGCGTGGCTCCTTGCTGCAGTTAGGGCTCAGGCCTGCTCTGATTTCTCACTGGCCAAAGCATGTCACATGGCCCAGGCCCAAGTCAGGGGTAGAGAAGTACACTCTGCATCTGGCAGCAGGTACTATAAAGTCACATGACAAAGACTGTGGCTATGGGAAGGGTCAAGAGTGATGCCAGTTAATCAATCTACCATACTTCTTAATTCTATTTTGTTATAGACCACTCTTTGAATAGCAATATTTTAACGCAGATAATGCTGCAACGCAGCTTTGCCCATTGGTTGGCCAAGAATTTGCTGATTTGTTTCTTAAATCTTAATATTACCAGAGAGTTTTGTTTTTTTTTTTAACATGGGCAGGCACCAGGAATCGAACCCGGGTCCTCGGGCATAGCAGGCAAGCATTCTTACCTGCTGAGCCACCGTGGCCTGCCCATACCAGAGAGTTCTAAGAAAGAATTTTGACAGATTGTTTAGTTTGGACGGATGAAGAAAGTTTGGATGCATGTTCTTCAACTTAAGTCTGGCTTGAAACATCTTTGTCTTCATTCCCCTCTCTGTAGTGAAGTCTGTCTTCAGATGGTGTGTGGACAGTGAGTTGCTAAGAAAATATCATTTGATCTGTCCAGAAGATTACTACAATGATATAGTGCCATTTTGTTCTGCACCTAAAGGTAACATGCCTATACTCTTTTTCTTTTTTAACTTCAGGGAAGTTCTTTAGTAGCAAGACCTCATTGGCTACCTTTGCTACCATTCATAGGTATTTTTTCCCCTTTGATTTTGGTAGTGACTATTAGGAGAGTCAAATCTGAGTATGCCTTTTCCTTGCTAGCTCTTGAATGCTTACAAAGTGGCATGTGATTCTCTGGTCAGCTGCCCAGCACCACAAGATGTGAAAATATTTAAGATGTAGTTGAATGAGCCAAGAGAAGAAGAGACTGAAGATATAGTTAGGCAAAGCAGCAAGTTCCTGATGGAAAAAAGAGGAGATGGACTCAAAACATGGACTTAGGGATTTGTCCATACAGGAAAAGAGTGACTTTTCATCCTCAAGAATGAAGGGAAAGATAGGTGGGGTGGATAAGAGTGTGTATGTGAGTGTAGTATTGGGCTAATGGGAGGCAAGGACCTCTGAGACCGGAGGTGGAGGGCTGCATTACAGGCTTAATTTAGAGAGGTGAATTTTTGAAAGATGTAGATGGGGAGAAGAACACACTGTAGACAAGCATCAGGATTGCCTAGCAATATCAGGCTTAAAAGACAGGCTATCCAGCAGCCTCAGTCTGCAGGATTGTTTGATGATCTTGGGGCTTTGGTGCTAAGAAGAGGTTTGGGGTAGAAGGATTGGGATCTAGAGAATTGGAGATGCTGATGAAAAAGAGTTCTGTGGATGTTCTGAGCAGCTCAGGGAAGTAAGGTAAAAAAGAGGTGGTAGAACCAAGTGTCATAGGATGCTAAGTCAAGAAACTTTTTAAAGTGAGTTGGAAACTTACTATGTTATGCAGGTTATTAAAGATGAAGCTAATATTTATTACTTACCAAGTATTATTATGCTAAGAAATGTGTGATGGTTCCAGTTTCATTCTTGCTAGCAATAAATATTCCCAGTTAGCCTTTTGGGGATGTTCTTAAAGATGCAAAAAGCTCACACATCTTTTGGTTCTTTGTGTGAGCTTTTTAAAAATCATGTTTATGCATGGGGTATATATGTATGTGTGACAATTGTCTTTTCATGTTCTTTGACTGTGTTAGAAAACTGAAGAGATATTTCAACACTCTAGTCCTAAGTCTTAAATACGTAGAATAAGTTCCAGCAATAGTTAATGTGCTAAAGAGCAGTTACATCTGGTACAGTAACTTTCTCATGTGAAAGTTTAGGAGAAAATATCAAGCTGTGTCTTAGTGGTTTTCTAGTCGTCTTAGAAAAGTCCACCTCCTCACTCAAGTACAGTAACTCAATTTGTTTCCTTGGTGCCATAGGTAGATTCCTCCCTGGATGTCAAAAACTAACATTTAGTTGTGAGAAGCATTCCAGCTCAAAGAGAGAGCTGACCAAGAGTCTTGAAGTTTCATGCAAGAAGAAGCTTGCTGCTTCTGAAATTGAGATAGACTTCACTACAGACAGCCTGACATGGGACTTATCTTTTGAGGCCAAACACAGGACTAAAGAAACCATCCAGGTTAGTTTTGAAGCCTGTACACAGCAGTATATATGGGACAGGGAGGTGATGAGGGAGGAGTTCAAGATGACACAAGAAGTTCTGATGAATCCACGGCAAAATAGAGAGTAGATTTTGTGTTGGCCATCTGTAGGTCAGGCAGCTGACCAAGATGTCAACACGCACAGTCCCTTTGCCTGACATTGGCTATATATTTTTGTGTGTTCCAAAGAAAGCACGTCCACCGAAGAATAAAAACTGGATGAACCACTTAAGAATGCCACAGAGAGAAATGGAACGACTTCTACTTGCCAGAATGGAAAATCGGAACCGTTTCCTGAAAAACCCTCGGTTTTTCCCTCCTAATACTCCCCATGGAGGCAGGTCTCTCCTTTTTCCTTCAAAGAAGCCAGAATGGATAGAATTCCAGAGTGGAAAGCCAGAACAGAGGTATGTCTTTTCTTGGCTCATACTCTCAGATAATCTGACCTTTTAGAGTGAAAACCAGGAGGTCCTATGTTTGGTCTGGCTTACAGAGACCCTAGACTATCAAGGGGCATATTGTGAATATTTTTGATGGTGTGGATATATTAATTTTTACATTGATGAGTCACTGCATAGTGTTTCATCAGACAGATGAAACTAACAGCATTTTTTCCCTCCCACAGTTGTGCTGATACTCCAGTGTTTCTAGCTAAGCCATCCATTGGGTTTTTCACGGATTATGAAATTGGACCAGTTTATGAGGTAAAAATCTTGTTTCTTTGAAGATCCCCTTCCAGCTCCTTCCTTGTTTTGTTTTGGTTTTTTTCCGTCTTTATTAGGGAATTTTTAAAAAACTATATTTAAAACTAGGGAAATGACTATGAGCTGTTGTGTTCCCATCACCCAGCTTCAACTATTATCTGTATTCTGCAAATATTGTTTCACCCGTTACCCCTGCAGTTTCTTTGTGTGTGTGTGTGTGTGTCTGTGTGTGTGCACATGTATGCACTGGAGTATTTCAAGGAAATTCAAGATAACATATCACTCTTCAGTTTATATTGCAGTAGGTAAACTCTTAACAGATAAGGACCTTTAAAAAGTAATCAAAATACCATGATCACAGCGAATGACATTAACAATGATTCCTTAATATCACCTGATATCCAGTCCACATCTGAGTTCCCATTTGTTGCCAAAAAAAAAGTCATTTTTAAAGTTGATTTTTTTGAATTAGAATCCAAACAAGGTCTACATGATGCATTTAATTAAAATATCTCTTTTAGTTGATACTTCCTTCCCTGTCTCCCCTAATCTCCATCCCCTGCTTTTTTTTTTTTTTTTTTTTTTTAATACTGTTTATTTGTAGAAGAAACTGAAATTACTCACAGCCTGGATTTGGCTAGGTATACTATTTTGGTAACATTTAAATATGTTATTCATTCTCCATATCTGCTGTAATTTTGTAGTTAGATGTAGTGGTTTGATTAGATTCAGGTTCAATTTCTTTTGGACAAAAATACTTTTTTGGTGTTTCTTATTGCATCCCATCAGAAGGAGCATGATATCTGGTTTTCCCACTTTCAGTGATGGTGAGATTGATGAATAGCCTCAGATGTTGTGGGCCTGACTCTTTCTTTATAAAGTTTTTAATCAACCTTTCACTTAATAGTTTTAGCCTTAGATTATTGTTTCCTAGATCCATTTTTTTTCATTAGGGCTTACCAAAATGGTGATTTTTAATCCTATTATCCCCTCTGCATTTATTAACTGTGATTTTCCATGCAAGAAATTACTTTTCCTTCTAACTTCTACTTCTGTCTACTCTTCCTTGTATTCTTTTTTACTTTTATAAGTAATGATTTCTAATTGTCTACGTTCTTCCATTGTTTCTTTTTGAAATCATAAGCAAATATATATATATATTTGAATTACCTATCCTTCTTACTGTCCTCTGCACCTTCATTTTTTTCACTTAACAGTACATCCCTCAATCCCTACAAAGCAGTATATTCCTTTCCTCAGCTTCCTTCTTAATGCTAGCCTTCAGCCACCTGGAGAATCAGATCAAGATCAAGTTTAATAGTTGCTAACTCTCCTCATCGAGTACATAGACAGCTAAGGATAATAGTCCCCTCACACACATTTGGCTTGTATTTTACAGAGTCTTTGCATACCCGTAATTCTTTAGAAACTTCTGAACCACCCAGGGCAAAAGAACTGGGTAAATCATGTTTTGGTTTGTTAAAGCTGCTGGAATGCAATATACCAGAAATGGAACAGCTTTTAAAAAGGGAATTTATTAAGTTACATAGTTACTGTTCTAAGGCCATAAAAACGTTCCAACTAAGGCATCAAAGGAAAGATATCTTGATCCAAGAAAGGCCGAAGGCATACAGAACACTTCTGTCAGCAGGGAACGCGCCTGGCTGCTGTCTGCTGGTCCTTTTATTTCTGGTTTCAAATAGCTTCCGTGGGGGTGTTTTCTTTCTGCATCTCCAAACATCTGGGTCTTATGTTGGCTCTGAAGCAAGTGTTCTCCAAGCATTTGCATCTGAGGTTTCTCTAAAATGTTTTCCCTTTTAAAGAACTCTAGTAATCAAATGGGTGGAGTCACATCTCTACCTAATCAAAAAGTCACAACCATAGTTGGGTGTGTCACCTTTCCATGGAAACAATCCAATCAAAGTCCCCCACCCCCACAATATTGAATCAGGATTAAAAGAGACATGGCTGCCCCCACAAGGTTAGATCAGGAAAAAGGACATGGCTTTTCTAGGGTATAGCTTTAAACCAGCAAAATCACTTTGGGTAAAATTGACATCTTAACAATACTTAGTGTTCCAATTCATGAACATGGAATGTCCTTCTGGTTATTAGGTCTTCTTTGATTTCTTTTAGCAATGTTTTGTAGTTTTCTGAGTATAAATCTTGTACATTCCTTGAGTGTATTTATTCCTCAGAATTTGATTCCTTTCATTACTATTGTAAATGGAATTTTTTCTTGATGTCTTCTTCCAATTATTCATTTTTAATGTTCCCCATCATTTTGCTGAATTTATTTATTAGCTTTTGAAGTTTTTTATTAGCTTTGAAGAATTTTCCATATATAGAATCATGTGATATGCAAAAGGGAAGTTTTACTTCTTCCTTTCCAATTTGGATACGTTTTATTTCTTTTTCTTGCTTAATAATAAATATATGTGGAACTAAAGGTATAGGAATTTTACCCCAAAGGTGGGATGGGTAAATGAAATTGAAGTGTTTAAGATTCTTGGATGTGTTGGAAGTATGAGTGCTAATTTCTATGAAAATTTTAATAATTCAAGGATGCCTGTGGTAACCTTCAGGGTAGTCACTAATAGAATAGTAAAATAATATAAAATGCAAACTAATAAAAGGGGAGATAGAATTACAAAAAAAAATTTGATCACGTTAATAGAAGGCAAGAAAGGACAGAAAAAGGAACATGACTGGTAATATAAATGGAAAATAAATAATAAGATGGTATTATTTACATCCAACTATTTCAGTAATTACATGTTATAATTACTAAAAAAACTCCAATTACAAGAGAAGAATCGTAAGATGGGGGAGAGAGCAAAAGCTAACTAAATGCTTACATGAGATAACCTTAAAGGTAAGTAACTGTTCTAGTTTGCTAGCTGCCAGAATGGGATGTACTAGAAACAGACAGCTTTTTAAAAGGAATTTATTAAGTTGCAAGTTTGCAGTTCTAAGCCTGTGAAAATGTCCAAATTAAAGCAAGGCTATAGAAATGTCCAAATTAAGGCACCAACAAGAGGTTACCGTCACTCAAGAAAGGCAGATGAAGTTCAGGCTTTCTTTCTCTACTGAAAAGGCACATGACAAACATAGTGACTCTGCTAGCTTTCCTTCCAGGCTTCTTGTTTCATGAAACTCCCCCAGGGCATATTCGGTCTTCATCTCCAAAGGTCTCTCTGGCTGTGTGGGCTCTTGTGGTTCTCATGGCTCTGAAGCTTTTTCCAAAGTGTTTCCTCTTTTAAAGGATTCCAGTAAACTAATCAAGACCCATCTGGAATGAGTAGAGCCACATCTCCCTCTAATCAAAAGTTAATGCCCACAATTGGGCGTGCCACATCTCTAGGGAGATAATCTAATCAAGTTTCCAGCCTACCATGCTGAATAGGGATTAAAAAGAAATGACTGCCTCCACAAGATGTATCAGGATTAAAACATGGCTTTTCTATGGTACATGATCCTTTCAAACTGGCACAGTAAGGATACAGAAAAAGTCAGACTATAAGAGTGGAAAGGACATACCAGACAAACTCCAACCAAGAGGAAAGTTGTGTAACTATACAATATCAAAGAGAGTAGACTGTAAAGCAAGATGCGTTAGTAGCAAGAACAAAAAACAAAAGACATTTCATACTGATCAAAAGTAAAAAAAAAATCTATCCTTAAAATATAACTATTTAGAATCAATACACACTAATATCTTAACCTCAAAATATATAAGCAATATTTTACAACACTAGAAGAAAAATAGATATAGTAACAAAGAGGTAGGAGCTTTTTTTAGCAGTCTTCTCTCAAAAACTTTAAGAGTAGTGCTGGCAAGATTGTGGATAAATAGGAACTTTAGTACATTGTTGGTGGGAAGATAAAATGGTGCAGCCATTGTGGAAAACAGTTGATGATTTCTCAAAAAGTTAGCCATAGGTCTACCATATGATCCAGTAATCCCACTTTTAGGTTTATACACAAAAGAATTAAAAGCAGGGATTCAAACAGGTATTTGTACACCAATGTTCTTAGCAGCATTATTCACAATAGCTAAAATGTAGAGGCAATCCAAGTGTCCATCAACAGATGAATGGATAAAAAAAATATGATATATACATAGAATGGAATATTGCTTGACTGTTAAAAGAAATGAAGTTCTGAAGCATGCTACAACATAAATGAACCCTGAAAACATTATGTTGAGTAAAATAAGTCAGTCACAAAAGGGCAAATGAGGAGTTAATGCATAATGGGTATAGAGTTTCAGTTTGGGGTGGTACAAAACTTCTGGTAACGGATGGTTATTAAGGTAATGCACTATTGTGAATGTGATTAATCCCACTGAATACTGTGCTTGGGAGTGGTTGAGACGGGAAAGTTTGTGTGGTATTTATGTTTCCACAATTTAAAAAAAGGTATCTAAAAGAGACAATGCCAATTATGTGCAATACCTGCTCTCGGACTGGATCTAATAATGGAGGTGAGGTGAAAAGACCCTCAAAGATATTTTTTTCTAAAGGACATTATTATTGGGACATATGAAAATATTGTAATATAGACTGTAAGCTTTATATCAATGTTAAATTTCTTGAACTTGATAACTGGACTTACAGTAATTACATAAGTCAATAATATCCTTGTTCTCCAAAAAATGTGCATGGAAGTGTTCAAGGAGCATGATGTATACAGCCTCCTCTCGATGTTTAGAAGACAGAGAGTTGAATGGATGGCTGGATGGATGGATGAGTGGATGGATGGTGGGAGGGAAGAAGGGAGGAATGGAGGGATGGATGGATAAGATGTTATAACATGTGGCAGAATGTTAAAGGTTGGTGGATCTAGGTATGTGGGTAAGAGGTAGGGTGGAAGTCTCTGTGTTGGTTTTGTATTATTCTAGCAACTGTCATGTATATTTGAAATTATTTCAAAATGAAAAATTTAAGAATGAAAAAAACTCAAAGTTTTCTTTCAAAAAGAATCAGTAAGGATATAGATTTGAACAATATGATTAACAAACTGTACACCATTGAGTTATACAACATACTGTACTTTGTACTAAAATGTCCAAATTTTCTTTTAAAAGTACATATGTAGGGTGCATAGGTAGTTCAGTGGTTAGAATGCCCATCTTCAATGCGGGAGACCCGGGTTCGATTCCCGGACCATACACCCAAAAATAAATATTAATTAATGTTCTAGTCTGCTAGGTGCTGGAATGCAATATACCAGAAACAGAACAGCTTTTAAAAGGGGAATTTAATAAGTTGCCAGTTTACAGTTCTAAGGCCGAGATAATGTCCCAATTACAACAAGTCTATAGAAATGTCCAATCAGAGGCATCCAGGGAAAGATACCTTGGTTCAAGAAGGCCAATGAAGTTCAGGGTTTCTCTCTCGAGTAATAAGGCACATGGCGAACACAGTCACAGTTTCTCTCTCAGCTGGAAGGGCACATGGTGAGCAAGGCATCATCTGCTAGCTTTCTCTCCGGGCTTCCTATTTCATGAAGCTCCCTGGGAGGCATTTTCCTTCTTCATCTCCAAAGGTCACTAGCTGGTGGACTCTCTGCTTTGTGGTGCTGCAGCATTCTCTGCTCTCTTTCTCCAAAATGTTTCCTCTTTTATAGGACTCCAGTAAACCAATCAAGACCCACCCAAATGGGTGGAGACATGTCATCACCTAATCCAGTTTAACAACTCTCGACTAAATCACATCATCCAGGGAGATGATCTGATTATAGTTTCAAACATACAGTATTGAATAGGGATTATTCTGACTTTATGAAATGGGATTTTGATTAAAACATGGCTTTTCTAGGGGGCATACATCCTTTTAAACAAGCTCAATTAATTAATTAGTTAATTAATTAAAAGTACATATGTAACATTTACCAAAATTACCTGTGTGCTGGGTCATAAAACAGTTAACAAATTTAAAAGGACTGAAAGGATAAAGTTTGAATCCAGTCAATTTAAGCTAGACACCAATAACAAAAAAATTACTAGAAAATCACCAACTATTTGGAAAATAAACAATTTATTAGTAAAAACCCATAGGTCAATGAAGAAGTCAAATAGAAATTAGAAAATACCTTGAAATGCATGATCATTTAAAAGTTGTATATTGAAGTTTGTGGGATGCAGCTAAAGCAATACAGAAAGGAAAATTTATAAACTTAAATTCACATATTAGAAAAGAAAAATCTGAATATCAGTTATTTAGGTGTTTATCTCAAAAATTAGAAAAAATATAATTAAAATCAAAGAAATTGAGAGGAAGGAAATCATAAAACCAGGAACAGAATTGAATAAACTAGAAAACAAATTTAAAATATAATCAGCAAGTCAAAAGTCCGGTTCTTTGAAAAGACTAATGAAATTAATAAATCTGGCAAAACCAATCAGAAAGAAAAGAGAAAAGGTACAAATTACCAATAACGTAAGAAATAAGACCTATTACAGATCCTATAGACATTGTAAAGATAATAAGAACGTTATGAACAACTTTGTGCCTAAAAAAATTTGAAACTGTGAATGAAATAGACAAATTTCCAAGAAAGTACAATTTATAAGGCATATATAAGAAGAAATAAAATGTCTGAAGAACATATAACTTCTCTAATTAAAACAAGAACAATAATATCTGAACAGTCCTGTATCTATTTATGACACTGAATCTGTAGTTAAAAAACCTTCCAAAGATGTTTTAAAATTAAATTGTGGTAATAGTTGCCCAAATTTGAATATTATAAATACCTTGTATTGAACGCTTTAAGTGTGTAAATTGTGTGTGCATTATATCTCAAGAAATCCGATTTTTTTTTGTTAAATAAAATAAAACCTCCCCACAAATAAAATTTCAGGCCCTGGTGATCTCACCATCTAACACATAAGGAAAAAATTTACCAATCTTATACAAACTCTTATAGAGACTAGAAAAAAAAAAAAGGCCACGCAACTTGTTTTGTGAGACAAGCAGAATCTAAAAAGCTAAATTTGTCATGAGCAGAGCTGCAGAGTTTCTGAACAAAACATTAGCAAACTGAATATAGCTTTATATAAATGTGATAGTCATTTATTGACTTGTTGGTTTGTTCTAGCAGTGCAAAGTTATTTTAACATTTGGAAAACAATCAGTATAGGTTGTTACATTAACACAATAAAGCAGAAAACTCATGCAATTCTTTCAATAAATGCTAAAAAAGATTTTGATAAAATTCAATATACATTTAAAAAACACTTAGCAAACTAAGAATAGAATAAATTTTAATTTGATACTAAAGGTATCTATAAAAATGAAGCTGTCATTCACAGATTACTTAACTGTATGATTAAAAAATCCCAAAAAATCTACAGCTAAATTATTGAAAATTAATCAGTGAGTTTAGCAGTATTTTGATATGAAGTCAATATCCAAAAATCCAATGTATGATAGCAAACTATTATAAAATGGAATTTTTTTAATGATGCCATTTACAGTACATACAAATCAGATTTAAGATTAAATTCAATTAAATTTGTGGAGGGCTTTGACAGGAAACTAAAAGGACTGCATTTTGTTACTGGCAAATGCATCTGTAGATGTACCCAGTGATGTGCTGGAGCCCGAACATATTAGCTCATATCATGAGAGCTCATGATGCTCAGCTCTTCCTAACTCCACGTTCAGTGATGTCACATTGATATGCTGAATCGGCCATAGTGAGAGTATTTACCTAGAAATCAGCAAACATTACCAAATCAGAGCTCTTTCCCTCCCTCTCCCTGCCCCACTTCCCCACTCACCCCTGATCTCCTGCAAGAGTTGGTCTTTAAACATTTAGCAGCACACTACCAAATACTTTTATATCCATGGATTAGAAGACTCATCAAGAAAAAGATATTGTCAAAGAACAATTGAAAGATATTAGTTATCTGCATGATTATGAGAAGAATAATAGTCAACAAACTGTTGCCAGTGAACAAAGGCAAAAAAAACAGGAGAGGAGAAAAAAAATTATAGTTTGGAAACAGTAAAACTAGTTTTTATATTGTAGGAATGGCAAATAGGTCACTTTGGGTTGTTTGTCCTTAAGAAGGGCCTCAAATAATCAAATTCACGTTTTTCAAAAATAGAATTTTCCCGAAAACCTTGAGAAGTTAACTGTGGAATATATGTGACAGACTGTGTCTTGCAGTATCTTCCATCTATATCTCTGTCTTAGGCCAGAGATACCATTTCTCTCATCAAAACTTCTCAACTCTCCCACATTGGTCAGAAGTCCTTAAAGGACTGGATTTAACTATAAGGGCTTTAGTATCTGACCAGAATCATTATTAGATGTCATCTTAAAATTGATTGACAACATTTCAACACCTGAATATCAGACAGTAGAGGAGAAAAAAATATATGAGGACAATGACTTAGTTATTATATAGATTTCATGTTTTTGGTCAATTTTGTATAGACTTAATCTTGTGGACACATCCACTGTTTAGAATTATTCTAGATAACGAATATGTTAGCCTAGCCTAAAATGAATTGTTTCATTTGTTAATGTCAGTATTTATTTTGCTTCTGGAGTTTTCCTGGATTTGTCCAGTTGGGGCCTTACAAATTGTCTCCTGTGTTCTTTTGACATAACCTATCTTTTATTTTAAAGTTTTATTCACACACCATACAATCCATCCTAAGTGTACAATCAATGGCTCCTGGTATAATCACATAGTTATGCATTCACCACTATAATCTATATGAGAACATTCTCATTTCTTCTGAGAAGAAAGAAGAGAAAAAAAAAATCCCATACCCCTCCCTTATATCCCCCGCTTATTGACATTTAGCTTTGGTATATTGCTTTTGTTATAATTAATGAAAGAATATTACAATGTTATTGTTAACTGTAGACCTTAGTTTGCATTAATTGTATTTTCTTCATATACCATTCCATTTTAAACTACTTGTAATAGTGACATACATCTGTTCTTGTTTCATATATTTGTACAATTAACCACCATCATTGTCTACTTTAGATTCCTCTAAGCTATACTGTCCCACCTTTTTATACTCTAGCTTTCCTTCTCGTGTCATACATGCCCCTAGCCTTCCTCTTTTAGCCATACTCATACTCAGCTTTGTTCATTATACTTACAGCATTGTACTACCATCACACAGTATTGTGCCATCCACTTCTGAACCCTTATAAATCAACTTTGTTAAACATGCTGTACTCCTTAAGCATCAAATGCCCAGTTTCTACCCTCTTTCTATCTCCTGATAACCTGTGTTCTCAAATTTAACTCTCAGAGTTTTCTTATTATAGTTGGTTCATACTAGTGAGACCATACAGTATTTGTCCTTTTGTTACTGGCTTATTTCGCTCAACATAATGTCCTCAAGGTCCATCTACTTTGTTGCATGTATTATGACTTTATTCAGTCTTACAGCTGCATAGTATTCTATTGTATGTATATACCACAATTTGTTTGTCCATTTTTCAGTTGGTGGACATTTGGGCTGTTTCCATCTATTGGCAATTGTGAATAATGCTACCGTAAACATCAGTGTGCAAATGTCTGTTCATGTCTCTGCTTTCAATTCTTCCAAGTATATACCTAGTAATGAGATTGCTGAATCATAGGCAGTTCTATACTGAGCTTCCTGAGGAACAGCCAAACTGCCTTCCAGAGCAGCTGCACCATTCTGCATTCCCACCAAGAGTGAATATGTATACCTATTTGTCCACACCCTTTCCAACACTTGTAGTTTCCGTTTTGTTTTATTTTTTGGTAATGCCATAACCTACCTTTTTGTTGAGTACTTTCTTCCATTCTGGCATTACAGGATGTGCCAGGCTCTTATTGTATTTCTTTGCCCCAGTTCTGTAATCAGTCTCCATGAAGTTCTGGTTCCTTTTAGTGGGGAATGGGGTTTAGAAACCAAATCTGAATGCTAGGTCTACTCATTGCTCCTGGGATATCATTGCTTCTAAATCCTTTCAATGGACAGAGCTAGGGGAAAAATGGCAACTTTATGGATTCAACCATATATACATATATGTATGTGCACACATATACATGCATATATGCATATACATATTTAAAATCATGAGTTCATACTGATACCTCTAATTCCAGTCCAATTCCACAGTGCCTTTTACCATTCTATGCTTATAAGTCCCTTCTCCTACAATCAAATGAAGAATCTTAGGATCAAACTCTTTACTTATGGAATTCTTTGCCTCTGGGTACTTTTTAGTGAGCCTCAGAGTCAGGGCTCCAGGGCACCTGGATGTCTAGGTTGCAGAATTTTAAGCATTTATACATTGGGAGGCATGTATCCCCAGATGTTCTAGAGCTTAAGAACAGTGTTTATAGTTAAAAGTACTTGGAGAAATAAAAGTACTTGAAATGATCCTTTCTGGCATGGTTTTAAGGGCAGTTTTCATTGGTGTCTCTTTGATATATTTAATATTCAGATTACTCCGACCAAATAACAAATCGACCCAAGACTTGGTGGTGGAAAACAACCATTTGCTTGTATCCAGTATGCTGGTTTGAAAGGATGTATGTCCCCAAAAAACCATGTTTTAATCTAATTCCCATTTAGTAAAGGTAAAATAATCCCTATCCGATACTGTATGTTTGAAACTGTAATCAGATCATCTCCCTGGAGATGTGATTTAACCAAGAGTGGTTGATAAGCTGAATTAGGTAATGACATGTCTCCACCCATTTGGGTGGGTCTTAATAAGTTTCTGGAGTCCGATAAAAGAGGAAACATTTTGGAGAATGAGATTCAGAGAGAGCAGAGAATGCTGTAGCACCACGAAGCAGAGTCCACCAGCCAATGACCTTTGGAGATAAAGAAGGAAAACGCCTCCCGGGGAGTTTCATGAAACAGGAAGCCAGGAGAGAAAGCTAGCAGATGACGCTGTGTTTGCCATGTGCCCTTCCAGCCGAGAGAGAAACCCTGTGTTCACCGTGAGTCTTCTCACTTGAGAGAGAAAGACCCTCAACTTCATCGACCTTCCTGAACCAAGGTATCTTTCCCTGGATTAGATTGTACATTTCTATAGACTTGCTTTAACTGGGACATTTTCTCAGCCTTAGAACTGTAAACTAGCAACTTACTATATTCCCCTTTTTAAAAACCATTCCGTTTCTGGTATATTGCATTCCGGCAGTTAGCAAACTAGAACAACCAGACACGGCACAGAGAGGACCACTTAGTTTTTCGTCGTGATGTCTGAGGTCTCAGCCAGAAGAGAGGAAGACTGGGAGCTAGGATTATCCAAAGGCTCATTCACTCACATGTCTGCTGGTGGCTGTCAGCTCAGGGCCTCGCTTCCTTTCCCCATGGGCCACTCCCTCTTGTCTCTCCACATGAGCTAGCTTTGGCTTCCTCACAGCTTAGAGGATGGTTTTCCAAGTGAATGTCTCCTGAAAAAAGAAAACCAATAGAAGATAAATATATATGTGTGTGTGACACAAGTCACATAACATTGCTTGCCATTCTCAATTAGTCAGAGCAGTCACAAAACCACCCTGCTTCAAGGGGAGGAGATATAGATGTCACTTTTGGATGGAGCATCGTAAAGTTCTAGAAGACCATGGTGTGCCAGTTTGAAAGTATTATGCACCTCACAAAGGCCATGTTTTAATCCTGATTCAATCTTGTGGGGGCAGCGCTTTCTTTTAATCCCTATTCAGTACTGTAGGTTGGAAACTTGATTAGATTACCTCCACAGAGATATGGCACACCCAGTTGTGGGTATAATCTTTTGGAGATGTGGCTCCACCCATTCTAGGTGGGTCTTGATTAGATTACTAGGGACTTTAAAAGGGAAAACATTTTGGAGAGAGCCAGAAATGACAGATGACAAAAGCTTCAGAGCCAACAGAGAGAGCAGATCCAGATGCTTGCAGCCCAGCAGACATCACTGTGAGATGTTAAGCGAGCCAGAACCTGAAGAGAGCCAAGGGAAGACAAGAGATGAAAGCCAGCCCCAGAGAAGCAAAATGAGGAACCCCCACAGGAACAGAGGCTGAAAACAACTGAACCTAGGAGCAAGGGACCAGCAGATGACATGTACATGACTTCCCACCTGACAGAGAGGTATTGCAGACCCCTCGGCCTTCTTTGAATTAAGGTATCTTTCCCTGGATGCCTTACATTGGACATTTTATAGGCTTAGAACTGTAAATTTGTAACTTATTAAATTCCCCTTTTAAAAGCCATTCCAGTTCTGGTTATTGCATTCCGGCAGCTTTCAAGCTAACACACATGGTATATGAGAAATAAAAGATCTAACATAGGAGAGAGGTGAAGGAACTCCCCAGGCTAACAATGAAGGGATTTTTCAGTCACTATTGCCGGAAAGCGAATTTTTCCAACACTTAGCAGCTTAAAAATAACCATTTTATAATGCTTACAGGTTCTTTGGGTCAGAAATTTGGACTGAGAACAGTGGGAATGGGTTGTTCTACAATGTTCAAGGCCTCCACTGGAAAGACTCACTGCCTGGGGCAACTTAAAAGCTGAGGGTTGGAATAATCTGAGGCATTTTCACTCACTTGGCAGTTGATGCCGGCTGTCAGTGGGGACCTCAACTGAGGCTGTCTACATGAGCATCCATATAGGGCTTTTCTATGTGACCTGGGCTTCCTCCCAGTATGGTGGCCTCAGGGTAATCTTACATGGAGGCATGGCATTTCAAAGGAAATATTCTAGCAAGATTTAGGCTGCATCACCTTTCACGACTTAACATGGGAAGGTACACAGCACTACTTCTGCATGCAGCAGGCTGCAAGTGAGTCATTAAATATGACACCACAGCTACCACATGTTCCAAAGCCGAACCTTCCACCTGCACTGCATCTAACCGTGGTAATTGTGATGCCACTTCATCTGCATACCAGGGGCTGGCACATCCATCACTAGAATTCTTACTGATGCCAGACTGATGATTAAGCCAACTCCAGAATCCCATCTAAGGGTATGCTCCTTTAGGGCCCTTCTGTTACCAACTGGGTTCCCCAGAAAGCAGAGCTGGAAGTGGTGAGTTTATATGTTAGCATTTTATCAGGGAGTCCAGTTTCAGGGAAGAGTGAAGGAAAGGGAATTGAAGGAGGGAAAGCCAAAATGAGAATGTATTACTGACTTGGCCATCATTAAATGCAATTGATTGCTTATCTTATGAGACATCTCCTAAGAAGTCAAGTAATCTGCTGGTGCTTGCCTTTAATTGGTCAGAGGTTTGTCCTGTGTGACTGGGTCATGTCTGCAACTGATGTTAGAAGCAGCTCCTGCTGTGAAAGTCTCTATTTGTAATGACAACAGTGACTGCAACTAGCTCCATGTCTGCAAATAGCTGTTGCTAGGGCTGTCCCATGCATTTTTGAAGACCTGAAGATACAAAACTGAGTTTAGTAGTCCCATCATATGGAAAGTAATTTTATTCCCCCCACAAAAAAAAAATACTTCCCAGTAAATATCTCAGTGTAAAAGAGCAAAATTTTTCAAAGAAAATATAGAAGGTCTTGAAACTGTCACAAAAAAAAACAAACTGGGGGGTGCAGGCATAGTTCAGTGGTAGAATTCTTGCCTGTCATGAGAGATACCCAGGTTTAATTCCGAACCCATGCACTTCCCCCACCCCCCAAAAATTCAACAAATGGTGCTACAATAATGGGATACTCACCTGGAAAAAGAATGAAATGTGACCCCTACCACACAGCATACAAAAAAGAAAAAAAAGCACAAACCATAAAAGATTGGTAAATTTAATCATATTAAAATTTGTATATCAAAAGACAATACAAGTTATAAATTTGGAGCCGTTTATAGTATATGTCCTATAGGGAATCAGTTCCAGAATTTATAAAGAACTTCTATAAATCGATAAGAAAAAGACAAACTACACAATGAAAAAAATCATAAAAGAATGTGAATAGGAAATTCACAGAAGAGGAAACCCAAATGGCAAATAAACATATGAAAAGATGTTCATCATTATAAATAAACAAGGAAATGAACATTGAAACCAAAATGGGGGTTCTCCACATCTGGGTCTGGTACATATATGGATTGGTGCAATAAGTTGTGCTGGACAAAATATATTTAATGTTGATTTAGGAAAATATATCTATGAATACAAGTATAAAGACATCAAATTTGTGTAGAAGTTATCTGGTAGAAGCTGGTGTGGGACTTCAACTGTATTTGTAATGTTTTGTTTCTTAAGATGAGTGATGGCTTTTGCCTGTTATACTTGATATGTTTTGTCCAATATAGTATTTTATACAATAGAGGAAATTATTTATCTGTATATTGAGCTCCTCTTCTGTGCTATCATATGCTGGTCACTGTTAGAGGTTTAGTGATGTCTCAGTCCTTGCCCTTAGGGAATCTCCCAGTTTGGAAGCAGGAGAAGAGAAGATGGAGTTTAAGAGAAGATTGCATAGATTGGATGATAAAAAGCGACCTAATTGCAATCCTAGCATACAGGCAGGCGCCTATCACAGCCCTGGACTGTTTCAATGTGAAGAAGTGGTCCAAAGGGATATGACAGGTGTATAGAAGAGGCTGAGTGGCAAGGTAGGCAAAACTTTGGATCCAGTCATCCTGGGCTTGAATCTCAACACTATTACTTACGAGCTAGGGGGCCTCTCTGAACTTCAGTCTCTTCAGCTATAAAATAGAGACACTTAACCTCATTTCCAGGTTGTTCTGAGGATGAGGATTCCTATAGCAGATGCTCAATAAGCAAAGAGTCTTATTTTAAAGAATAGGACAAAATACAGGTCAGATCTATTTCCACCTTCTTTTTCACCTTTTTGCTATAGAAACTTTCAAACACCAACAAAAGTAGACAGAATAACAGAATGAATCCCCATATACCTATCACTTACGTTCAACAGTTATCACCTCATGGCCAAGCTTATTTCAATTAAACACTTAGTTTCTTCCCTCTTTCCATAGTATTTAAAGCAAATCCAAGATATCATATCATTTCATCCATGAATGTTTCTATCTGAAAGAACTCACCTTTACCTTTGAACAGATGGTAATCGCGCTGCAGAACACCACCATGACCAGCCGCTACCTGCGAGTCCTCCCACCTTCCACCCCATACTTTGCTGTAGGGTTGGGTGAGTTCAATGTAACAGTTATCTAGACTGCACTAAAATTGCTCATTGGACTGCATTAAAATCACTCTGTCACTAATCCATTCTGACTAATGACACCCATCTCTGCGTCCCAAGCTCAGGGTGACATTTCTCTCAGCAGCCATTAGGGTCCCCTTGCTCAGCCAGCACCCTCCTCATCCTCCCAGTGAGGCTAGGGCACCCTCGTTGGCTGAGCTGGAAGCCTCTGGGACTCGGCAGCAACTTTCTCCTGATTACCCCCATCCGGCTGTGGTCGTGACTTCCCTGCTCTGTGTATGTCTCTCTTCACCCTTCATGCTGTCACTGCCTTCAGTAAGGCCCTCATGAGTCCTCACTTAAACCCTGGCAGTAACCTTCCAACAACCTCTGTACTTCAATGCCACATCTGTTTTTCTCAAGAACAACTCTGATCATGCCACCCCCTCAAAACTCTCAAATGGCTCTCTACTATCCACAAAATCCATTCTAATTGGGCCACATCACTCCCCCTTGGACCTTGGCATTTTTACCTGGAGTCCCTCCCTTCACAGCCTGCTCTCCAGCACTTCCTGGTGGTCTGCCATTGACCCAGCATTTACTCATGGAGCCAGCCCCAGTGGTAGCAGTGTCTGCCTGTGCCCTTCTGCTTGAGGTCTGGAGCAGTTAGGCGCAAGCCCTAGGGGCTGGCTGTCTTGTCTTCAAATTCTCATTTGTTACTTTTGTCACACACAGGGATGTTCCCAGGAAAAGGTGGAATGGTGGCTCCTGGGATGACCTGCCAGTACATTGTCCAGTTTTTTCCCGACTGCCTTGGGGACTTTGATGATTTTCTTTTGGTAGAGACCCAGTCAGCCCACACACTCCTGATCCCACTGCAGGCCCGGAGACCACCCCCAGTACTGACATGTGAGTGTAATTAGTACCTTCCCAAGGATTCAGGTAGGATGTGGAGAGTCCCCATAAGGACAGCCTGCTGCTCAGTGTCCCGTCAGAGCAACACAGCTTGGCCCTCTTGGGTAGGGGTTTTGGAGTCCTGAGGAGGAACTCGGAGGCAGCTTCTGCACAGTCTTCTACATTGTGAGCTTCTAACTGTCATGCCTGCTATTGGGTTTTCCCATTGGAGGTTGATACTGAATTACACACAACAGGGGAAGAGGCCAGGAGCCCAACATAGATTTTACTAGTTTGAGGTCACCCACTGGGTAGGCCTGTGCCTCACTGAAGCAAGGTAGGTATGCCTGTTGCTCTGTGGCTGTGGGGGTGAGATTCCTTTGGCAATCTGGCTTCAGCTGGGATCCCTCAGTAAGGAGCTTCTTCAGCTAGACATGGTGTGGGAGTTGAGACTCTGACCCCCATCCCTACCAAAACCCCCAAGGTCATGATGGGTGGCCCTGGCTAGGGCATGAGTCCACAGTGGACTGCTACTCTAGTCAAGAGTAGATAAGAATCCCATGGTGCTGCCACCACATGGTCCAGTGATGTCCTGGGCTATGCCCAAGTTGCTACAAGAGTCAGAAAGTGCTATTCATTCCTTCTGCTTGGGGGTGTTGGACATCAGGAGAATAGTGACAGCAGGACCTGTTCAAAGCTGATGTATTGTTTCTCTTGTTCACCTTTTCTTGTGGCTGCAGTGCCGCGGGTCTTGGACTGTGGTTACTGCCTCATTGGGGGAGTGAAGATGACAAGATTTGTCTGTAAAAATGTTGGCTTCAGTGTCGGCAAGTTCTGCATTATGCCCAAAAAGAGCTGGCCACCGCCAAGTTTCAGGGTGAGTGGTTACAGATTGCTCCCTAGAAAAAAAAAATAAATCCATCAAAGAAAATAACCCCCTGCAATGGCTTGCTAGAATACACCTATGATTGGAAACATCCAGAAAACCAGATTTCATAACCTCTCAATCTTTCCATCACAGCCCAGATGAGAATGAGTATGTGTGGAGACCATAGTTGCAGTTCTGCTCATGACACTAATATCTGCATGAACTTAAGCAAGACGCATTTCCTCTTTTGTTCTTCAAAGCCTGGCTCAAAGGTCACTACATTCATTCATTCAGTTAGCCAGCCAGTCACTGTTGTGGCAAATATTTGAGCATATCAGAGGCAGCTCTGATAATACTCATGTATTCTACCATGGCCCTGTTGGCTGGAGCTGGGAAGCAGGGCATCAGCACTCTCATTTTACCCAGCTCTCCCCCTCTCCAGAACAGCCCCAGCACTGACACGATTTGCTATTGGGCACATACCATTAGTTTTTCCTATAGTAGAGATATTTCTCTGTCCCCATGTCTCCCAAAAAGAAGCAATAGATCCAGAAGATCACATGTTCCAATAAATACATTTCCCTCATATATGTTATCTGCCAGGGTCCTGTAGGCATGGATTTGTGACCCTGGCAGGCTAAATGACTCTTTGTGTAGGCACTGAGAATACAGCTCTGCTAACAAGAAGGCAGCTGCCCTCTTGACTCAGGATCTTATAGCTAGGACTGGATGGCGCATGGAGACAGACAAGTAAGGTGGCACTAATGGCACAGGGCAGAGTAGGAGAGGAAAGGACAGTATGCTTTGAGAGTCCTGAGGGGCTTCTCTCAACCTTCTTTCACTTCTCCCATTTTGTGCCCAAGCACTGGGCCATGATTTTCTTTGTACTTTCTACCAGCAGTCGTCTCTTTACAGAGATCTATAACTTTCTTGTCTTTAATCTTCAGAGTCTTATTTGGGGCCTGGTACATGGTAAAGGTTGAGTGCATGCTTGCTGATGAATAAACTTCAGTGTCTCCATTAGTACATGGATGATCTCTAAGTGCCTTCAACATGCAAAATGGGAGTTTAGAAGGGAGAAGTTTGTAATCTGAGTACTAGATTACATAATTTCTTTCATGCTGTTGTGTACTCTGCTTTTCTTTAAGGCTGTTGCAACCATTGGCTTTATTGAGCAACCTCCCTTTGGAATCCTGCCTTCAGTGTTTGAGTTGGCCCCGGGACAGGCCATATTAGTGGAGGTAAGTAAGTAGATGCTGGCATATATTTCCTCCTCCTTATGGTTGACCGTGGCTGTTTCCTCAGCAGTTTGCATGACTTCATTTGCCTCTGTATTTTAATTACCCAATGTCCACTCCCATCTCAGGTCCCAGTTTCAGAAGTTTCTGGATCAGTGTGTGTTCTTGCATTCTGTGGGGTAAAGTTGTTTGTTTTATGACATCTCTCGCAAGCAAACACAGAAAGCCCTAGTATTTCCATCACAATTCCGGACCCTCACTTGTCCACAGCTTTACCTGAGCTGCCCTTGGTTCAGCAGCCACCAAGGTCTAACCTGCCCCCAAGATCTTTCCTTGGTTCTCCAGTCTCATTTAGCCCTTACCTCAGCCACCACCACCATCTGGGGATGGGATGATGATAGTTAACTTGTTGCTCACTTTCCTATTTCATCCTCAGCTTATATGGTTAGCAAGGCTCACCTTCCTTAAGCCTCATCCTGGACCTCTGCAGAAGCTTCCAAAGGTTCTGACTCTTTGGCTATGAGCTCCTCTTTTCTTACCTGCCCTTTACAGTGTTTGCTTTGGCTTGTCATACCTGCTCACTGGTCCCCAGAAGTGCCTGTGATAAATAGTAATGCTTTCCTGCCCCTGTCACTTCCCCAACTTTGCCCGACTCAACTCCCTGGTCCAGGAGTATGACTCTGCGCTGTCATCGTGCCTGGGTGTGAGGGCTGCCACAGATATGCCTGGCCTTCCTCACTAGCTTGTTTAGGGGGAGGCACCCTTTAATCAGGAGTAAAACTGCTGGGTTTACAGAGGGCTGGGGTAGATTTAGCCTACACCATGCCGTCAGGTAGTGAGCTCTGTGAGCTACTGGTTCTCAAACTCAGCTGCACACTAGAATCACCTGAGAAACCTGAACACATTGACTCCTGACCTGAGATTCAGAATTCATTGATCTGGGATGTGGCATGGGGATGGCACTTTTAAAACTTCCCAGGTCAGTCTGCTATGCCATTAAGTTTGAGGACCACTTGCTCCTTTGCCATGGTGTAAAGGAGGGCATTTTTTATCAGCCTTTTCCAGTTTCACGTACCTGGTGGGGTCTTGTTCTGGCACTTGGGGCTTGGCTCTCTTGCCCATGCCAATGCTAATTGATTCTGGATAAGAATCTGGCTCTCAGCGTTGGGCCTGACCAAGTCAGAGAGTGCAATAGGGCTTGATCAGTGTTTGTGGCCAAAGGGCAGATTGGGTCTGCAAGGCCCATACCCAGGCCAGACTGTCTTCTCTCCTTGTAACTCAAGCCTGGCCAGAGCTTTATTGTGACTTTAAGGAGTGTGCGATCAATCTCCCCTGACCAGGCCAGGATGCCTCCCTTGTTTCCTCCTGTGATCCCTGAGGAAAGGAAGAGGTGACAGCAGGACCCTTTGGGAAGCAGTGTGGGATGCAGGGACGTGTCTTTCCCCTTTAAATTCCTTGTGTATTTTGTTTATTGGTTATTTGGAGTTGTGTTCATTTACTTTTACGTTTATTCATATTTCTGAATAAGAAATAAACCCACATGATTAAAAATTCAAAAGATGCAAATAGGTAAGCAGCGAAATGTTCCCTTTTACCCAAATCCCTCAGCTACCCAGTTCCTCTTCTCCTCAGAGGCCACGACTTACTGTTTTTTTTTAGTGCCCTTCCAGAGATACACTGTGGCTAATTAAGCAACTGCACATATTTTTGTCGTTTTTTTGTTTTTCCTTTTTGTTTGTTTTTAAAATGTTTTTGTTTTTGTATTTTTTTAATTTTCTTTTCTTCACACATGTTTTTTCTTTAGTTTGTTTTTTTCCCCATTTACCCCTTACACAAATAATTGCCCACTCTATACTCTGTTCTGCACAGTGTTTAGAAATTATGCTCATATTTTTCTTACAGCTGCATGGTCATCCAGTATATGAAGGATCCATAATTTAGTTCAGCAGTTCCTTACTAATCAGCATGGCAATTTTGTCTGATCTTTGGTGATTTCAGTGAACTATACATTCATCACCTTATCCAAGTATGAGGACCTGTAGCATGCAGTCCTTAAAATGGATTTCCTGGGTCAAGGATCTATGCACTCATCATTATGATATATTACCAAAATCCCCTACATGAAGATTGTACCAATTTATACTCCCACCAGCAATGTGTGAGTGTGCCTGTTCCCTCACACTCTTGTCAACACAGCATGTTACCCAACTCTTTTTGAAAATTGTTATCACATTTTTAAACATATATAAAAGTAGAGAGAGTAGTAGAATGACCCCCGTGCACTCATCACTCACCTTGAACAATTACCAACTCATAGCCAATCTAATTGCATCTACACCCTACATCTCCACCAACCAATCCCTACCCCGCTCCTCTAGATTATTTTCAGACAAATCCAGGACATCATATCATTATCTTTGTGATAGCTAACTTTCTGCTCTTTGCTAATATAAGTAAAAAACACTTCAGGGTGGTTTTCATTTACACTTATTTTGATATGAATAAAGTTGGACGTGATTTATCATTTGTTTAAGAGCCGTTTGCATTTCCTTTTCTATAAACTCTATTCTCTTATCCTTTCAACATTCAAGAAGTGGAGCCAAGGCTAAAAGCCCCTGACCTTAGGAGGTGTGGGGGGTTGGAGCATAAAGGGGAAGACAAAGGGGAAGGGAGTTGTCTGAGAAGAGGAGGGCAGAAGGTGGAGATGGAAGCACCCTAATAGGAACTGACAGGGCAACTCTTCTCTCCCTCAGGTCTTGTTCCTCCCAACAAGCCTAGAAAAAGCAGAGCAGTCCTTCATCATCGTGTGTGACAACTGTCAGATAAAGGAGCTGGTGACCGTAGGTGGGCTTGTGTTTTGCACCCTTCAGCCCTGCCCCCCTCCCTACTCCAGAACCTACTGCATTGGTGTTTCTAGCTTGTAGCTGCACTCTTGTTAGGAGCACATAGAGAGGATGCAGCCTCTAGGCACTGGGGTGTAGTTTTAGGCCCCACATTCTGGTCAATCCTTGAAGACCCCAACCCAGGAAAGCAAGAAGCCTTCTCGTGAGAGACACATAGAAACCTGGGTGAAACCTTTCAGTGCTTCACTCTGAAACTTACCTTGATCTCCTTTGGGGAATTACCAGTGACTTACACATAAACAACCAGAGCTACCTCTCTGTTTATGTAGGATTAGTAGGGACATCCTGATAAATTTCCCCCAAAATGTCCTGTTCATTCCTTCGTTCATTCGTTCCTTCCTTCCTTCCTCCCTCCCTTCCTCCCCCCACCTCCCTTCCTTCCTTTCTTCCATAGTTCCATCCATCTGTGATCCAGTTTCATTCAGCAAGCTTTGAGTGCTCAGCTATGTTCTAAATTCTCAAAATCACCTCCTTTTGTTCTGTGTGGGGCTATGCTAATGGCTCCTATTCCCCTCCTGTGAACACTTCTAGGGATTGTGGTGGTAAAAGGCTCCAGGAAAGCCACTCTGGTTTCCTGTGTGGGCTGAGAACCTCATGTGAGTGGTGGCATGGGGCCTGCAGCAGTGATCATAGATTCCAGCCCTGGACTCTTGGCTTGAACTTCACTACTCTACTTTGTCAGGAGTCGGGCAGCTGGTTGCTTTGGATCTGATCTATGTTTCTGGTGAAAAAAGTCAACCAGAGCCTGGAGAGCTCACAGACTTAACAGCCCAGCACTTCATACGCTTTGAACCTGAAAACCTTCAGTCCACTGCTAAGAAACAGCTGATTATTAGAAATGCTACGTGAGTGACCCCTCTGCAACATTCCCAGTAGGTACCTCCTTCTCCTTCCCTGGGCTCTGAGTTCCTAGTGAAATGAGAGCTTTCTTTCAAGGCTCAGGTAGGAGTCTGGTTACAGAATGGAATTATCTAGATTTACACTGTCCTATATGGTAGCCACAAGCCACATGTGGTTGCATACATTTAAATCAATTAAAATTAAATAAAATGATAAATTCAGGCCTTTAGTGGTACTAGCTATATTTCAAGTGTTTAATAACTGTGTGTCACTAGTGGTTACCATATTGGTCAATAGAGATATAAAACATTGATCATCATCTCAGAAAGTTATTTGGACAATATTAATCTAGAACAGCATGGACCATCTTTAGCCAGGAACAGTTTCCCAAAGAGGTCCAGCCCTGCTTTTGCAGGAGAAGCTGTCCAACTCCATGACTTCTGCGTTCAGTTCCTCCTGCCATTTATCCTGATCATCCTCTGAGGACCATCCTTGCACCAGGACAGAGTTCAGGGATCCTCCTAGCCAGGGCTGGCCTGGCGACCCCAGATGTTACATAGGATTCTGTAACTTGGTACTGTGCAGTACTTGTCTGCCATTGCTTCCTCCTATGAGCTGCTCAGCAGGAACATGTCTGAGTCCCGCCCCTCCCACCATTATGGCGTTGTCACTGTTCCTGTTGGCACTTAGTGAGCACCTCCCTTTCTGCACAGGACTTCCCTGAGAGGCCATAGCTGAGGAGGTAGATGGCAGGAACTGGGCTTATGGGACAAATCTTTGAAACTCTCATGTGGTAGGAGACATTGCAGAAGTTTTCCTGACATCTGGAGAGACACTTAGATCCTGACAGTTTAATGGTTGGCGTTTGTTTTCCTTTGTTTACCATTTCCCCTGAGTCACTGTGGCTCTGCCTCCAATTTCATGGGTGGGGAGAGAGGGACTCTCATGTATCTCTAGCTTGGACTCTCTGACCCAATTCCTGTCCTTTACCCATGTTCCCCCAGACTTCTTCATGGGAAGGGCATGAAGGCTGACCTGGTCACTTCCAGTTCCTGAGTCCTCTTCGACTACCTCCTAGAGCAGGGCCAAGCCAGGCATGGGGAAAAATTTCACCCTGGCAGAACTGGGATGTGGCTGGGGACCACTGCCCAATGTCAGGGTTTCCCCCACAGGCATGTGGAGCTGACCTTCCACTGGCAGATCATGAAGCCCAACCTGCAACCTCTAATGCCAGGAGAAACCTACAGCATGGACAGCATCAAGTACCACCCTGACAGAGAGACGGCCTTTTCCATCATGCCTGAAAAGGGGGTTCTCAGCCCACACATGGACCATGAGTTCATCCTGAGTTTTTCTCCTCATGAGGTTAAAATGATGCTATCTTGGGTAGCCACAGATGACTAGGTCATGATATTTTGACCCTCCATCCATGTTCTTTCATGACATTGTAACCATAGCTGGGCTTGACGAGATACCTAGCCACCCTGCCAAGGCTGGTATTGAGCTAAGAGTGTGGCTGGAAGACATGCCCGGTGTACAGGAAGAAGCAGCTAATTTTGCCTGGACATACCCCGTCTGTAGCAGGATCCTGAGCTCATTTCCTCAGCTCTGGGTTTCTTCAGTATTTGCATCCCTGTCCATCCCACAGTACAGTCCCTAGAGAGAATGAAAGCAGGGGAGAAGAAAATACAGCTCCCTGCCTCAGTATGGAAGCTCTTTGTGTAATGGCAGTGAAAGTGGGGGGTACTGAAGAGGTTTGAACTAAGATGAATAGGTCTGCTTCTCAAACTCATCATCCATCTACCTCGTTCTCTCTTTTGGGAGGGTGTCATGCTTCAGACCTTAATTTGGCTAGGGGGCAATGTCAGGGTCTTGTGGGGGGTTAGTTTTTTCCTGCCCCCCCCACCCCAGGCCCAGGTAAGGTAAAGATACCAGTCTTGCAACTGCCACAGTTCCCAGCCCATTTGACATGACTCATGTCCTGGCAGCCACCCCTCTTTCCTTAGGGTGAGGAAGAGGTGGATAGGGAAGCAGCATTTTATTTTTCTGAAGGTCTTTCTTGTGGTGAGGCCAAGGGTGATGGGGAGGAATTCCTGCCACTGCTCTAACCTACCCCTGGGCAGTCTGGCAGAATGCAACCGTGTTTTCAGAATGCTGTGTTTGTCTTGCAGCTACGTGCTTTTCATAGTGTGTTCCAGATGGTGCTAGAGAAAATTCCAGAGCCTGTGAGGTGAGCAGGGCCTGGGGCCTAGGATGAAGGGTGGGCAGCTGAACCTACCCTCTCCTTGGGACTGCCTGTAGAGCAGCCTGCCCTCCAGTAGGTTTTGATGAGTGGGAGTACTTTGGCCTTGCCCTGGCATCTTAGACCTGCAATGGGCTCAGCATGCAGGGAACACAGCTCACTGGTCTCTATGAGAGCTATAGACTGCCCCAGGAATCTTGGAGCAATGCCCCAGGCTTATTACTACACCTGGGCAGCCTGGCTATGGCCACTGGCTGATGAGGACTGAAGAGGGAAGGTTTTGTCCTGTGG
The DNA here is from genome assembly GCA_004026745.1 of Myrmecophaga tridactyla. Classification (NCBI taxonomy): domain Eukaryota; kingdom Metazoa; phylum Chordata; class Mammalia; order Pilosa; family Myrmecophagidae; genus Myrmecophaga; species Myrmecophaga tridactyla. The sequence goes on along the minus strand of PVIY010018256.1, from coordinate 18,807 downwards.
GGTGCCTCTATTAGCTTATCCCTAAATAAGCTGTCAGAATAGGTTTCCAGTCAGCCTTGCTCAGTGATCCCTGTGGGGGAGGTGCCCCATCCCAGGCCTTAGCATTGACTGGTACCTCTGATTTCAGGGTACTTGGGAGCTGGTTTTGGGAAAACCAAAGATATAGGACATAGTCAAGGGACATGCCAGGATGTGTTGGCACCTAGCTCCCATCTGTGTTCAGTTCAGAAATGAAGAGCCTGGAGGACTCCTCATACTCTGTGGATGACGTGATTGTCCTGGAAATCGAGGTGAAAGGTTCAGTAGAACCTTTCCAGGTTCTCTTAGAACCATATGCCCTCATCATCCCAGGGGAGAACTACATTGGGATAAATGTGAAGAAAGACTTTAAGGTAGGTCACTGTTTCTCCCCAGCCCAGGCTGCCAGAGAGGTGCTGAATTTGGACGCGAGTATAGTAAGGATTTAGCTGGAGGAATGGATAACAGTGGCCACTGCATAGGGGCTGAGGCTGCCTCTAAGGCCTCTGAACTCTGAACCCAACTTGGTTTGCACAGATGCCTGGGCCGCACATGCCTGTTTGTCTTTATCAGCTTCCCAGCATCCTGTGAGAGATGGGGCTATGGGACCTATTCCCACGCTCACAGGTCTTTGGCAGGAATGGCTTCCAGAGCTCTGCCCACGAACACTGCAGTGAAAATGTGGGTGCTGTTGGGTTGGGAAGTCCATGGCTGTGGCAGCCAGGAATTAGCTGGGAGAGGATGAAGCTGACCCTTCCTGAGCCTGCAGTCCGACAGCCCTTTAGCAGATACACACTTGCTGTAAAAGGGCAGGCCTAGGTCGGGGTATATCTTTCAGATGTGGAACAACAGCAAGTCACCCATCAGATACATATGGGGGAAGATAAGCGATTGCCATATCGTTGAAGTGGAACCCTGCACAGGGGTCATAGGTACTGCAGGGACCATGTATGGGGGTGGGGGAGTGGGGAACGGGACCTGTCAGGGGCTGGCTGAGGAAGGAGGTTTCCGATTAAAGGGCTTGTGCAGGGCTCATGGTGTCCTACGATCTGCTCCAGCTGAGGCATGAGAGAGATCAGCAAAGGCCAACATCTGGGCCCAGCCACAGAAGGAAACTGCCCCTGCTTCCTTTTTCCACCTCTCACTTCTCTCTCTCCCAGAGCCCAGTGAGGTTGGAGATTTTGAGTTGAACTTTACCGGGGGTATTCCTGGCCCAACAAGCCAGGACCTGCTGTGTGAAATCAAAGATTCACCCTCACCGGTGGTGTTACACATTGAAGCGGCCTTTAAGGTGCGGGGTGGGGGGGGTGGGGGGAGACACTGGCCAACTGGGTGGGCCCAGAAAGGCAGCAGGGGTAGGTTGGGGCACAGAGCCTATTCCCAGGTTGCCCAGTGACAGGTCCCTTCGGGTGTCTCAGGGGCCTGCTGTTGTCATCAACATCTCAGCCCTTCAGTTTGGTTTGCTCCGTCTGGGACAGAAAGCCACAAACTCCATTCAGATCCAGAACGTCAGCCAGCTCCCAGCCATGTGGCACATGAAGGAGAGCACAGTCTGCCTGGAAGAAAGGCATGACGATGTAAGTCAGGGCCTGCTGGCTCCACTGGTGTCCCATCCCTACCCCATGAGCTGATTTACCTGTGCTATGTCTGAACTTTGAAACTGGTGCTGTGTATTCAGAGCTTTGAGTCTGGAAAGGGAAAAGTCCACTTACTGACTTTTGCCTGGCAGTATCCCCGTATTCTCATCACTGAGGCAGTTGGGATCCTTTCTGCAGCAGAATTTACCTACTAGTTTTTCCTGTTTCTTTCTCTACCATTTGATACAGAAATAGGGCATGGGTTTCTCCCTCTGTCAGAGCAGCCTGAATTAGGAAGAAAATGGGCAGCTGCATTTGGGTATATAGAGGGAGGGCCTCCAGGGCTGCTGTTTCCAAGGCCTGGGAGGGGCACGTCTGCCAGGCTCACCCCAAAGATAGCAATCATCAGGAGATTGTGCCTGCAGGTAGAGTACCTTGCACCTGGGCAGGGGCTTGTGGGCTAAACCAAAAGGCTCAAAACAGAAAATTCCATTCCTATTTCCATTCAAATAACTTCACTTCCATCCAGATAGCGTCTTTCTTTCTCTTTCTTTGTTTCTTTCCTCCTTTCTTTCCCTCCCTCGTTCCTTTCCTTTGTTCACTGAAACCAATGAGCTCTGCTGGGACATGCGAGTTGTCACTGCACTTGTGAGACCCTGGCCAACTCTGTCTTGGTGGAATTACCCTCCCTTCCACTGCTTCCTACCAAGGTCCCTTTCCTGCTTGCCCACTTGTCCTCCGAATTGGAATGCTGCGCACTACTCCTTTCACATTCAGAAGCCATGGGAATATAGTAACAGCCATACCTACTTCTTAATTACCAATGTGATTTTCCTTTTTCCAGGACTTTTCCTTTTCAACCAGAAGCCTTGCTCCTTTATCCACTGTCTTACTTCTCTATCAGGGCTTCTCTATCACGACTTTGAACTTGTGTCAATTTGCATCAGATTGCCAACACCGTGGCCAAGAATCATTGTCCTGTACCCTGTGCACAGGCCTGGAGTTAGTGCAGGTTCATTGGGCTCCAAATTGGATCCGAGAGCCAAAGAGGGCTGGGTCTAGAGCTAAGGGGATTGTGTGGTATCAGTATCTTTAGTGTTCACATTATTTTTAGACAGAAACCCTTTCTTTAAATGAAGCCTTATGTAGAAGCCCAATATGTAGAATGAGGTGTAACTGCTCTGGCCACCCAGAAACTCTTGCTAGGCAAATCCTATCTTATCCTGCCTCTCCCCACACCCCGGTTCCCTGTCTAAGTGATTCTCCAGAGCATAGCTGGAAATTCAAATCTCAGCTAACCTCCTCATGTAACAGAGACTGAGGCCCAAGGAGGTACAGGTTTCCCCCACAGGGTCACATACTTAATGGGTAGTGGAATCAGATCACGGCCCAATTCTCAATTGCCAGTCTGTGCTTTTTCCCCACTATTAAGAATAACATCACTTTATAATTGAAATAGTCAATTTTATAATATTTTAAGATTAGATCATAATTGAGGCTGTCAATTATGGAGAGATATGCAGGAGCCATATCTCTGCAGTTCTCTGCACTCTATTATTTTGAGTTCTCAAAAATAATGTTGGGATTTGGGGTTTGTTAGAAGCTCTTAGGTCAGCATGATGCCAGAGAGCCCTGGGCGTTCTCAGAGAAGTTGAGACGTCAGCCAGGGGCTGGCATCATAAGGGTTTATGACTCAGCCATGGGAAAGAATTCAAGGACTAGTCAGTGTGTACAGCCAAAAAGTTTAATAAGCTCAATCCCAGAGAGCTCTGGGAGTTCTTGGCTTGACGCCAGAGAGCCCCAGGAATTCTAAGCTTGATGTCAGAGACCCCCAGGAGTTCTTGAAGAAGCTGAGACCTCCACCAGGGGCTGGCTCCAGGAAGGTTCTTGACTCAACTACAGGAAAGAATTTAAGGGCCAGATACAGCCAAGAAATACAAGGGCTAGTAAGTATGTACAGTTGTAGAGTTTAATGTGTAGCGAAAGTATGTGCTCGAAGTGGGTGAGCACAGGCATTCTCCAAAGTAGGAGAAGCCGTCTTGAGGCCAGGATCCTTGCATTATTAAGGACTTGGAGGGGCCCTTCCCCGTTTGATTATGCTAATAAGGGATTGATGAACTACACTTTTCATTGGTTCTTTTCAGGTGCCGACCTGAGTGAGAGCTCGGTGTAAGAGGTCTAGGTGTGGGTGCACCAAAAGGGTTTTTTTGTTATGGGTTTTTGAATTACTTCCCACTTTCTCCTTCCCTATCTGTCTACCTCAAGGTGGCCCACAGCTACTGAAACCCAGCCACAAAATACAGCCACATCCCCAAGATTCCAAGAGAGATGCACATAAGGAACAAAAACAAGAGAAAGCAAAGCGATCTCCTTATCTGCTGAGTTTGGGCTTCAAACCTCAATGCCTGAGCTCTGGCAAGCCCTCTTTTTCTATGACAATTAGGCCTGAGAGTCCTCCAGTGAAGGCCAGCGCATAGGACCCAAGGCTGCCTGGGTGGGAGATGGGACAGGAAAGGGCAGGCCAGACTCCCAAATCACACATGTGGGTAAAAGATAGGAGGTGGACAGGCTGGCCTCCAGCCAGGTGTGGCCCTGGCCCTCATTGTCTTGGTCTCATGGAATGGAGAGACCAAGGAGACGGATAAATTTAACTCCTGAATGTGACCTTTCAGTGTCCTGTGATGCACCCACTAGCCAGCTTGGCCCTTCTGGGTAGCCCTTTGCACACAACCTTGGGCTCTGTGCATTCTTGCTTTTAAGGTTTCACCTCCTTGGCGCTGACGGAAGGGATGGGCTGGACTTCACTGGATGGAGGCTTCTCACACCTAACTATCATAGAAAAAGAGGGCTTGCCAGAGCTCAGGCATTGGAGTTTGTGGTCCAAGCTCAGCTGATAAGGAGACCCCTTTGCTTTCTCAGTCATAAGTGCCCCTCCTGTCAGGCAGGACCAGGAAAAAGAATGAAGAGAGTCCTCCCCAGATATGGATACTCTTCTTCCTAGGCTTTTCCTTTTGTTTGGTACCTGGTAAAGGGGAGGGGACTGGACCTGCCTAGGGTAAATGAGCCCTAGCCTATGGGGAGATGCGGCAGTAGGTATGGGGAAGAGACCATGTGGGTGCAGAGGAGAACTTGTGGCATCATGGAAGCTCCCCATCACCCCTATGGTCCTGTGACCCTGGTGGCTCTCCTCAGTTGAAGTCATGAGTCCTGACCCATGCCTGCTCAGCATGGCCACTGCACCTTCTCCACATGGCACACAATCTCCTCCTCCTCCCCCAGCTGGAACCTCCACCTGGCTGCCTCCCCACCCCTTCACCCCCCACCCCCATCCTCCTTCTGCCTTCTACCTTGCAGATCTGGGCCTGTGCCTGGCACTTCCATCTCATATATTGCTTTAACTTAGAGACTCAATTTTTACAGTCAGTCTGGAGACTTGCTCAGCTGTGGTCCCCCATCTGCTTGCTTCCTTTGGTATCATAGATGGCTCTTGGAAGAGCTGGGGGCAGCTTGGGGACAACCTGGTTGGGCACAACCAGCACCCAGTTCCTCTACAATTCCAAGGTATGACCTCCCATTCAGGTGTCTCCCTTCAACATTGAACCCTCGAGTGGCCAGCTTTACCCTCTTGGGGAGTGCAAAGTGAACGTCACTTTGGAGGCCTTGCAGTGCCAGACTCTGCACACTGTCCTGGAGCTGGAGGTGGAAAATGGGAACTGGAGGTAAGGGGTGGGAGAGCCATTGCAATAAACGTTATGCATATTCACAGTATATTTGTTTATACTATGCATAATCATATATTTGTATAGAGACATTCTGAATTTTAGAGTATTAATATGTGTTTATTCTATAAAATTTGGAAATTGCAGAAAGAAAAATTAAGAAGACCTATAATCCATCACCCAGAAATAATTCATTAGTTTGGAATATTCCAATAATTCTATGGGGAATTTCCTTCTTGTGTATATGTGTGTGTGTGTTATCACTGTAAATTTAATAGGGAGATATGGAACATAGTTTTCATTTATGTTTTATTGATTTTGATTTTGTTATACTTCTATGAAATACCTGTTCCCTTCTTTCCCCCTTGTTTAACTTGGGGTGTGTTTTTTTCCCCTTCCTTATTGATTTGTTGTATGAGATGTAAATATTTTGCCCAATTTATCATTTGCTTTTTCATTCTATTTATAATTTTTATAAAGCAGTTTTAAATTTTTATGTGGTCAAATCTATCAGTCGTTTCCTTTGTTTTGTTTTGTTTTTGGCATGGGCTGACCCTGGGAATTGAACCCAGGTCTCTGGCATGGCAGGTGAGAACTCTGCCTGCTGAGCCACCGTTGCTTACCCTGTTTCCTTTGTTTTATACTTTGAAAGCCTTTCCTACCTAAAGATCAGATTAGCCAATCACCATTCTTATAATTCTTTTTTTTTTTTATAATTCCTTTAAAGTTTTACTTTTCAGTTAATTTTTTCACCCATTTGCAATTCATATTGATCTTTGGTTTGAGGTAAAGAGCTAACCTAAAATTTCCCCCAATTTTTATTTATTTCCCAGCATCATCTATTGAACAATCAGTTCTTTTGCAAATGTTTTGAAATGTCACCATTTACTTATATTAAACTGGGTCTGTTTCTGGGCTTTATTTATGTGTTCGATTGATTTGTCTTCATGGACGAGTATTTTGCTGCTGTTACTGCTGTTATTATTGGTATTACTGTCTTCCTTTGTTTTTATTTTTGATTTATGCTTTATATTGTTTAAAATTTATTTTGAAAGTTGGACATTGTTCTATTTTACTAGCTGCCGGGATGCAACATACCAGAAACAGAATGGCTTTTAAAAAGGGGAATTTAATAAGTTGCTAGTTTACAGTTCTTAGGCTGAGAAAATGTCCCAATTAAAACATTTTAAAACAAGTCTATAGAAATGTCCAATCAAAGGCATCCAGGAAAAGATACCTTGGTTCAGGAAAGCCGATTAAGGTCCAGATTTCTCTCTCAAGTGATAAGGCACATGGCGAACACAGTCACAGTTTCTCTCTCTTCTGGAAGGGCACATGGTGAACACGGCATCATCTGCTAGCTTTCTCTCTTGGCTTCCTATTTCATGAAGCTCCCTGGGAGGCATTTTCCTTCTTCATCTCCAAAGGTCGCTGGCTGGTAGACTCTCTGCTTTGTGGTTCTGCAGCATTCTCTGCTCTCTCTGAATCTCTTTCATTCTCCAAAATGTTTCCTCTTTTATAGGACTCCAGAAACTTATCAAGACCCACCCAAATGAGTGGAGACATCTCATCACCTAATCCAGTTTAACAACCACTCTTGATTAAATCACATCTCCAGGGAGATGATCTGATTACAGTTTCAAACATATAGTATTGCATAGGTACCTTTATGAAATGGGATTTTGATTAAAACATGGCTTTTCTGGGTACATACATTCTTTCAAACCAGCACAGACATGTTTGTTATAAACAGTTTAGAAGCATATATTATAGAAACTTAAACTTCCAACTTTACCTGTCTCCTCATCACTATTCCACATAACTCCTCACTTCCAAAGTAAATATTATTCTGTGATAAGGATCTTTCTTAACTGTTTTCTAGGCATATGTTCTAGTTTGCTAATTGTTGGAATGCAATACACCAGAAACAGGACGGCTTTTAAAAAGGGACATTTGTTAAGTTGCATGTTTACAGTTCTAAGACTGTGAAAATGTCCAAATTAAGGCACCAACAAGAGCTGGTTCACCCAAGAAAAGCTGATGAAGTTCAGGGTTTCTCTCTCAGCTGGAAGGGCACATGGTGATATCTGCTAGTTTCCTCTCCAGGCGTATAGTTTCATAATGCGCCCTGGGAGCATTTTCTTTCTTCAGCTCCAAAGGTCTCTGGCTGAGTGGGCTCTCTTGGCTCTTAAGCTTTCTCCAAAATGGTTCCTTCTTAAGGCGCTCCAGTAAGCAGCTCCACCTTCAATGGATGGAGACACATCTCCATGGAAACCATCTAATCAAAAGTTACCACCCCAAATTGGGTGGGTCACATCCCCATGGTTAATCAAAAAGCTCCTACCCAAGAGTGCACAGGTGGTTCAATGGTAGAATGCTCGTCCTTCCATGCGGGAGACCCAGGTTCAATTCCAGACTATGCACCCCACCCCCCCAAAAAAAGGCAAAAAGCTCCCACCCAGCAATATTGAATGAGGATTAAAGGACATGGCTTTTCTGGGGTACACCACAGATTCAAACCAGCACATATACAGCAGATACATATTTTGTCAAAGAAATAGGACCAGGATTACCTTCACCAGACCAGGCAGACATGCGTCTACACAGAGGGCACACAGATGGCACCTTGCTCTGGCTTCTTAATGCAGAGGTAGTATTCCATAGTTCTTTGTGGTATTTTTCTTGGCTTCTGGATTGCTGAGAGGCCAGAGCCTTGTGCTGTTGTTGAACTGTCCTAGAGCCATAAAATCCCCAAGACTTTCCAAGATATGTCAGATTCTGAAGTCCCCACACCCTTGGCACCCTTCCCATCCTGGACTGCCAGGTCCACATCCTCCTGCTGAACTCTGACTGTATATGCAAAATATCTGGCTCTTCACAAGGGGAATTACAGCCCACCTCCCTCTGTGGCCTTGGAAAGCACAATCCCCACTCAGGTGGGCACTCCTGTGTTCCAGCTACCTTCCTGTGTATGCTGAGGTGCAGAAGCCTCACGTGTACCTGCAGAGCAGCCAGGTGGAGATCAGCAACCTCTACCTGGGTGTGCCCACAAAGACAACCATCACACTTATCAATGGTACGCTGTTGCCCACCCGGTTCCAGTGGGGCAAGGTGAGTAAGCCCCCACTGTCAGGCATCCAGCCCATGTGATAAGGATCGTTGCCCTCCCCACCAAGTATACCTCAGAATAGATGCTACTCTCATCCTGTCCCTCACCCACAGTGTCCAACAAAGCTTGGCTTCTCAAAGGAGCAGCAGATCTGATCCAGTTCTTCCTTGCCCTACCTTCGGGGAATTCCAGTTCCCTACCCAAAAAGGAGTCCTGTTGAATATAGCTATAGCCTTCCAGCCAACATAGCCTGTGACTGGCATATGTAGCTCCTGGGGCCCAGCCATGGCACAGCCCCTGGGGCTGTAAGCCAAGGGAGATGAGGCCACGTCCAAGTGCATCAGAGGCAGCTGCCCTCTTCTCCATCACCCCAGGCCTCCTGGGGCAGCTTGTTTAGTCCAGGCATCTCCTTGACAGTTGGTGAAGTCCATCCAGGGTGGGGAAGGAGAGGAGAAGGAACTTGTGGTTTATCCCCCAGAAGTGAGCAGTGTCCTGTTGGTCCTGCTAATGTGTGCTCAGTCTGCCAACCTCTGGCAGAGGTCGCAGCAGTGCTAAGCACTGGACATGGCTCCAATCCTGGGAGCCCCGCATGTGACAGCAGGTCCACCTGTGTGTCTGCCAGCTCCTAGGGTGCCAAGCCGGCCTCTGCACAGTGACAGTCTCTCCCAGACGTGGCACACTGAGCCCTAGTGAGGAGCGCCAGTTGGTGTTGGAGTTGACTACTCAAACCCAGGTGAGTAAGACGGTGAGGAGCCTGAGTGGCCAGGAAGGCACCTAGCCACTGTCTGCACCTGTGGTCTCAAGGAGGTCCCACCTTAGGTCCTGCTCCTGGTCCTGATGGATGGGATTTCTTACATTTATGTCTAGGAGTTCCTACTGTGGCCTAGCCTGCTCTGTAGGGACACAAGGGCAGGGAGCCTGGAGCAGGCCAGGATGTGCCCTGAAACCCACTGACTAGGCTCAGCTGTTGGCACCAGCTGTTCGCAGTCCATTCTCTGAGAAGATCTTATATTTCCACTTTATTCAGAGATCCAGAGCAGAGCTGCTGCCCATGGCAGGTCCTGTGCAGGTACTGCTGGAGGAGCTAATCGCTGGTCATATTCCTTACAAGAAGGCATTCTTCCAAGAGTGGCCACAGATAGGCCCGCAGGGCAGAACATGCTCAGTGGTTAGGACTTTGCTGACTACCCCTTTGTTGTTCTTATTGGATGAGGAAACTTCTTCCTCAGAGACTTGCAGACCCAGGTCCCAGTTCCTCACTGGTAAATGTAGGTCCAGGGCCATTCTTGCACAGCTAAGCTTAAGCTCTGGGGTGACAGACAAATGGGCTCAGGCCTCACAAAAAGCAGACCTCACTCAGAAGGGTTAGATTTCTATGTGTTGGTCTTGTGGAAGAAGTATCCAAAGTTTAATCTAAAAGTACTGAGTTACAGCAGCTTCATCAGAATAAATGTGTGGCTTCTCCAGAGCTCCACTTTGAATGGTCTCTCCTCATGTGGACATGCCCAGATGACTGGGCATACTCAGTCAGTCCTCCTGGGAGGTTAGGAAGGCTCATGAGCGAAGCCCCAAGCCTGGGCCTGTGAACAGTGGCTCACCTCTGCTATGGAAGACCCTCTGGACCCATCTTCTGAGGCCCTGCCCTAGGTCTTACCTATAGTGACATGACCCTGCACGGGATTTTCTCGTAGGAAATGCTGACTGATCTGGCCCTCCCTTGTCACGTATCAGGCATGAAGAAGTCCCTGATCCTGGGCATTTCTGGGAAGCCCCAGGGCTTGCAAGTGACTATCACCATCTCTAAGGGGGACTCTGACAGCAGGTGAGCTCAGGGTTGGGGCCAAGGCCTACGGGCTGAGGTGATCCATGAAGGACCAGCATTAGTGCCAGTCTGCTCCCACCCAATTCCTGGCACCAAGGAAGGGCCACAGTGCTATTGTTTCCTGTTATCACCTCTTTGTGGAACAGATCTCCCTGCACCATCCCCACCCTCTGTGTGACATGGTGTCTAGGCACATAAGAGATAGTAGGGGACAGGGCGGTAGGTACCTTGGAACTTCCCACACTAGGCCCAGCAGCTGGGAGAAAGGCTAGATGCCTGTCTTGCCTTGGAGCAGGCAGGAAAGGTGGGTCCATGGGGTGGTTGCTCAATGAGGAGGAGGCCTGGTTTCTGGGCAGCACTGGGCAGGGCTGGGTCAAGGGTGGCCTGTGACACAGTGCCATGGGCACGGGGCAGTGTTTTCGGTACAGAGCAGTGGCCAGGCCACCCGGAGGAGCTCCGCCTGGACTTTGGCTCTACAGTGCCATTGAGGACCCGAGTGATTCGCCAGCTCATCCTGACCAATCACTCCCCGATCCAGACCCCTTTCACCCTCAAGTTTGAATACTTCGGGAGCCCAAAGCACAGTCTGGGCAAAAAGACCAGCCTGTAAGTCTGATTTCTTTCCAAAATAGTTTCCAGGGCAAGTATGGCCAGATTTACCATTGAATCTGTTTGGCTTGGATGGCCACAGGCTAGACAGTTCATATGAGAGGACACACCAAGAGGAAATTGTGCCTGCCTCCCATATCCAAGGCAGTGAGTGGGCCTGTGGGAGAGGCCTGGATAAACCAGACCATGTTGGGGCCCGTGTAGGCAGAAGGAACTGTGGGTGAAAGTATGGCTATGAGAACATCCGTGTGTGCTCAGAGCAAAGGAAGTGTGCCAGGGCTTACACATGAGGGG
>PVIY010018255.1:0-47907 GCA_004026745.1 Myrmecophaga tridactyla | reverse complement strand
TGGGGAGGGGAGACAGATATAGGAAGAAAGAAACCAGATTTTGGTTCTCTCCATCCGCGGCTTGGGTGAAACGGTGAAAGGAAGAGAGGCCCATTTCCATCCCAGAACTTTCTGGAGTTAGGCCTTGTTGTTTGCGTTGTTTTTTTTTTGGTGGTGGGGGGGGCATGAGCAGGCACCGGGAATCGAACCTGGGTCTCCAGCATGGCAGGCGAGAACTCTGCCACTGAGCCACCATTGCCCTGCCTGGACTTGCTGTTTTTTAAAAGTGCTATATACTTGTCTTGGAAGAGCTTAACACAGTGAAAGTTGTTGGAATATATTTTTGAAGGAGGTATTTTGGTTACCTTTTATGATTTGACAGGTTCTTTATGCTTAAAAAAATGCTGACGTTTACGTTTGGATGCAAACTCTGTCTCAAAGTTATCTCCTAGTAACATAAACAAGGGCCAAGTGAAGGGTTATGAGACTTGCCCACCTGATGCCCCTGGGCCAGCTGCCCCTGCATGCAGTCTCCCTCTACTGTGGGACATAAGAAGAAGAGAGGAAGCAATTTCATGACTAACTTTCGGGGATTCCCCAATAAGGAAGAGGAGGCCATAAAGCTTAAAGTTTACTGTAATCTTATGCAGCTCAGATCAGATTCTTGGTCAGGGTTTTACTTGTTCAAAGAATAGGTCAGGGGTTCACTTGTTTACCAGGAAATCAAACAGCAAGTGACATCACGAGAGACAATAACATGCTTTCTGATTGTTTTCTTTTTGATAGCTAGAGAGTCTGCTAAGCCCCTAGTCTCTGCAAAGTCCAACCAGAGCAATCCCTGTGGAATTTAAGTTCTCTACTTTGTCCAACTCATTTCTTCGAGGCTGCCTGGAATATTCCATGGCTGAGCAGCCACAGGTGGCTGGGTGTGTCACCTGCAGCAGTGGCAATATCTGCAGAGGACAGAGGCAAAGCTTCTTAACATGAATCTGGTCAAACCACCATCAGCACTTAAAACCCTTTAGTGGATCCCCATCACTTATTAAGTTCCTTGACTTGGCTTGAGAAGGTCTTCTTTGATTTGGTTCCCTTGTCTGTCCAAAGCCTGGTCTCCTCTGCCTTGGATGGCCCTTTCCTCCTTTGCCCACTGAGCTCTGTAAGATGCAGCCTGAAGGATCCCATCCCTTAGAGAGACTTCTGATCATCATCTCCACTTCCCTGGTTATATCCTATTTTTTAGGCCTCCAGTGCACCGTGTGAAACCAATGATTATGCTCCATGATAATAATCTGTTCACACGCCTGCCTCCCCATTAGATTTGGACCTTTCTGTGGACAGAGACCCTCCTGTATATGCCCTTTTCCTAGCTCAATGCTTGGTACCGATATGCATTTAGTAATGACAAATTGATGAATCAGGGGACTTAGGGAAAATATGAGAGAAAACGTTAAGTCTGATATCTCGGTTTATTGTATGTGTGCAGGGACGAGGAGGCATCGGATCTTGTTCCAAATAGTTCTGCATGGTCATGATTGAATTTATCTTTTTATGTTTGCTTTAATTATCTCATTTCTTATATTCCAGGTAGTGAATGACAACAAGATGCTTTCACTGCTTACTAAGGAGACTATGCCACTCCTGGGAGGGGCTGCAATTGTGGCAGTGTCCTGTTTCTGTAGACCGCAACATTTCACACTAATCTATGTTTGGATTGGGCCAAGAGTTTTCCCTTTCCATCAAGGGATTTTCCTAGGCTGTCACAGGCGTGAGTTGAGGGAGTGGCGCCAATGCAACAAATAGAGGTGACATGGAGATTGAGACCAACAAGTCATATAATTTTAATTTTTTGTGCCTTCTGGACTTACTTGAGTCTTTTCCTAAATGCACTATTTTCATCATACAATAATTTATGTACCCATCCTCTTTACTTCGTGGACCTATTAACACCAAGCTCACAGCAGGCAGCTCCAGTTGCAGTTATTTGTTGTAGCATAGTCAGTATTTCCGGCCTTAACTTAGTAGGTATGTTATTACAAGCCCCAGACCACTGGACCCCTAAAGCATTCACTAGTATTGCAGACCTCGTAATCATCAGGGACTTGTCACCTACCCTCTGATATGTATGCATCTTATTAGGGCATTCAAGTTACTTAATCTTCTGGCTCCTAAGGTTCAGGTAGCAAAATGTCATCAGTAAAATAGACCAGCATGATGCACTACAGAATGTTAAGATGATGGAGATCCCCATGGAGTATATTATGACAGACAGCAGGAAAATTAACATAGCTCTATGGCCAGATAGTGAAGATTTACTGCTGTCCTGGGAATATAAAGGCAAGGTGCCTTAGATCCTTCCTACTGATGAGAACAAAGCATTCAGCAAAAAAGTAGCCACAAATTAAATGCCAGAAGTTGGGTTGATTTGCACCAATAAAATTCATATCTGGCACAATAGCTGTAATTAGGGATATCCACCAGTTAACTTTATGGTATTCCACTGGCACCCACCATGGCTATCTCTGTCGTCTTTGGGAAAACCATCATTAGCCATTATAATAGATCACTTTGGGACAAGGCACCCTGATTGCTATTCTGGCCATGCCACACTTATGGTAATTACACCCAGCTGGCCACTGCCTTTCGGAACTCCCAGTATCCCCACTGATGCTAGTAAGCTCAGTGCCATACAGCGATGGCTGCCTGTCAACCCTGGCTTGAAGACAACAGCCAGCAGAGAGTTTCTCAGATGTCAGTGCCATCCTCACCAGTACACTTCTTACTGCCTTACCTAATAGTTTTATCTTTGCGTTTTTGTTTGTAACTGAAGTCCGAAGGGATGATAGACATGCCAGGGTTTGCAAACTGCCCCCTGCTGCATCTCTGTCTCTCTCAAAAGGGTTTTCAGCCACTCATTCCAAGTCCCCTGAGCAGCAGTTATTCCTGCCCTGGTCTGGTCTGGCGGGTGTGGGGTGAGGAGCCTGTCACTCACCTGTAGGCACTAAGTGTGTCCCCGTACAGGGTGGCTGACCCATGGGATATGAAGACTAGTTGGTGTCCCACATTTTCATTTTGCACTGGACTCTGCAAATTCTGTAGTCAGGGCTGCCTGGAATTGATGACACCTGAATTGATTCTTGAAGGATAAGTAGGAATTTTCTAGGTGAAAAAGGTAAGGAAAGGATTGAAAGAGTCTCTTAAGAGGGAACAAGATGAGCAAAATCATGAAGCATGAAATTTCATGATACGTGCAGAAATGCTTCTTTTCTGTCTGTCATCTCCATTTCTGGTGATGGGGAGAGAAAATATGGGTGGGTCAGGGAAATCTGACTTCTGTTTTAGCCATGATAATCTTAGATTCCTATCAGGCATCCATTTGGAGCAGTCACGTAGATAAGAGTCTGGAGTTTGGGACCCTCTTGCATATAGGTGGCTTAAAGCCATGAGGTTAGGTGTTATAGAGGGTGCCAAGGGGACAGGAGGAGCCTGGAAAGGAGATGCAGAGCATCCAGCAAAGAAGGAAGAAGCTCAGAGTGCTGGCCGTAGGAGCAAAAGATGAAAGGTTTTAAGAAGGAGGCACACAGTTTAAAATTCTTTAAGGAAATATTGGAAGTTTAAAATAGTTCATGCACAAGGGCCACGGTGGCTCAGCAGGCAGAGTTCTCGCCTGCCATGCCGGAGACTGGGGTTCAATTCCTGGTACCTGCTCATGCAAAAAAATATATAAAATAGTTCATATACAAATCTGGATTTTCAGTCTTTTTTTAAAAAAACTTGGCAGGTCTGACAACACTTGGCCCACATTCTGCGCTCTCCAGCTCTCCATCATCCTCCACACTCCTTCAGGTCTCCCCGGTTATTAGGGCTCAGCAGCCCTCATTTATTGTCCGGCCTGCTTATGTTATTGACTGTCCTGTAGGAGAAAACTAGTTTTTTATGCTTAATCCCTCCATCAAAGCTAACAAAACAAAAAGTCTGAAAGGACTGTGTGATCATATAACAAAATTGGCAAGAATATATTTCTTTGTGGAAGTAAAAAACTATTCTAGGTGTTTAATGAATGAACAAAGCCCCTTCAAAAGAGGCAGCTCTGCCTGTTTTACTCAATTATAATCCATTACCTGCCCAGGTTCTGTGGGCTTTTGAGTTGACCCAGATCTAAATGCATCTGCAAATTCACTTCCCAGAACAAATATTTCTCAAATGTTTTCATCCTATTACTCTTCCTGTTCAATCATCCTTCGTGAGTCCTGAATATTGGTGCCCATATGTTCTGAACACAATATATATGAACTGTCAGGATATATTCTGAATCTAGTCTCACATTGAGGACCATTTTCCATTGTCCTCTGTTGACCCTCTTCCCAGCTGGGAATTTGTCGCCAAGTGGTACCCTGTGACAGGGTCCAAAGTCTCCAGTACAAATCAAATTCTACCAAAGAAACCGGTTTTTAAACATTCCACATGCAGGAGACTCCTTCTCAGGAACAAGGCACCGTCTGTGTGCAGGAGTAGTTTACTCCATTCACTTCTGAGCCCTTGCACCCGGGGCAGCTGGGGTCTGACCGCACCTCAGTGATGGAGGCGGGTAGAGGGTGGAGGGTGGAAGGTGGAGGGTGGAGGGTGGAGGGTGGAGGGAAGAGGGGTGGGGAAGGAAGGGGTTCCTCAGCCCACTCTCTGCTCCTTCTTGCCATGCTTTCCCTATGTCCAGTCCTCCTCTAGTCTCACCTTGCCTTCCTAGTCCCCACCACCTGGTGAAAGGATGGTCCTGCTTCTATTTGCATTGACAATGGTACTGTAAATTAGAAGCTTCATCTCCCAGGAGAAGAGGAAGCTGCTTTGTGCCGTCAAGTCTTACAACTTGAGGCAGTGTGGTCCTCTGGTTAAAAGCTTCACCTCTGGGACAGACCGTCTGCAGTCAAATACCATTTTTGTTAAAAAATATTTTTATCGACGTATTTTTACACACACACAGTCCATACGTGGTGCACAATCGATGGCTCACAATAACATTACATAGCTGTATATTCATCACCACAATCATTTTTAGAACATTTGCCTCACTCCAGAAAAAAAGAAATATAAAGAAAAATCTCACACATCCCATATCCTTTACCCCTCCCTCTCATTGACCACTAGTATTTCCATCTACCCAATTTATTTTACCCATTATCCCCTCATTATTTTTATCTGTATTTTTTTACTCATTTGTCCATAGCTTAGATATAAGAAATATAGACTCAAGTCAAATACCATTTTCACTGCTTATATCTTAACATCATCTGTAAAATGGGAATAATTGCAGATCCACTTCATATATTGTGCAGATTTTATGAATTAACTTGAAAACATCTTAATCAATCTTGCTTGGCATAAGTAAATGCCCAAATTTTTACTGCTATATTATTATTATCTTATGTCACCATTGAGCCTTCTTTCCATTTAGCTATTGTATGTTTTCACTGGGCTGATCTGTTTCTCTCTGTTGGAACAATTCCATTTTTCTCCCCCAGAATTTTTGGATTTATGCACCATTCCCCATATCCACTCTTTCTTATATGAATAGAACGAGATTCCTATGTGTATTGTATAGACAGTACATATTTATTAGAATAGAATATCTTCATTTATCTATGCAGAGATATATATTTGTAATTAGAATTAATAGAGGAAACAGATCTCCCATATGTATCAAAATCCTTCACTTGTTTCCAGTACATCTTTCTTAATACTTCCAACCTCTTCTTCAGTCAAACGTTTTCTCTAGATTCCTTTGACATTTATGCACTGAATAAGTGGTTATTTTGCATTTTTCTTCATGCTGCTTTGTGATTTCTTTTTAACATCTTGTTTCTTATTTCCATTTTGTTTTTCACAGTGAGACCACAGCTTGCTCTGAACACAGGGAAAATTTTAGAGGTCCTAATCAATATGCTGCATATTTTCCACATTTACTTCCTCAGGGTACCACCTACTTCCAATTGCTATTTTAGAGCAGGTTTGTTTAATTTACTTTAAATATGTGTTTTGAACTTTTGAAAAAGTTGCGACTTTTCATTTTGAAGTAATGTAAGACAAAACCGTTGTGAAAATAGTGCAAAAATTCCTGCTTACCCTTTATTCATCTTTCCCAAATGTAAACATTTTACATAACCAGAGTACAATGACCAGGAATACTAGGCAATACTATTAATTAATCTACAATTCTTTGGCAAATTTTGGCAAATTTCATAAATTGTCCCATGAATGCCCTTTTCCTGGACTGGATTCCAATCCGGCACCCGACATTGCATTTAGTTGACATGTTTTCTTGGTCTCCTCCAATCTCAGACAGTCCTTCAGTCGTTCTTTGTCTTTCTTGACTTTTACACATTGGAAAAGTCCTGGCCAGTTATTTGGTAAAGTGTCCCTCAGTTTTGGCCTGCCACTGAGACTTGATTAAATTCAGGTTATGTGCTGTTTGCAAGAATCCCATGGAACTGCTTTTATGCCTTTCTTGGTATATCAACTCAGGAGGCACACGATGACATTTTGTCTCATTATTAATGATATTAACTTAGATCACTTCCAAGTGTCTCCACCGTCACGTTACTATTTTCCCTTTTGTATTTGATAAGTACTGTGTGGGGAGATATGCGAGACTATATAGATATCCTGTTCTTCATCATACTTTCACCTGCTAATTTTAGCCCCACAGATGATTCCTGCCTGAAAGAATTGTTACCAAATGGTGTTTTTACATTTCCATCATTCTTTCTACATCTATTAATAGGAATTTTACTCTTCCCTTTATTTACTTATTCACTTATTTATATCAGAATGGATGCAAGGATTTGTGTTTTATTTGCTGGTTTGTAATTGGTTTCAAGAGTTACTTATTTTGTTTCTCAACTTGTCCCATATGTGGGTACTGGGAGCCCCTCTTTAAATCATCTGACATAACTTAGCTCTATGAATTATGTTCAGGTATGTAAGATTGGCATACATAAATAAAGTTTCTCTCTCTGTGATTATAGCATTGCAGATTTCTTTGCATAGAAATCTCTTAAGAGTGCTTTAACTCTTAAAAACTTGAACTTAGTAGGAATTTTTAATTAATAGCCATTCTGGAGGAAAACAGCAATGAGAACTCTGCCTACCGCGACCATGATATTTTGCTCTTCCAGACAAATAATTATTAGTGAGCATTGTACTAAAATGTTACGAAGACATTCTCACCAGACAGAGATGCTATTTCAAGTAAAATCCAAAGAAATATGAAAACATTGACATTTTAAAGTGACTTCTATGGATTTGACTTTATGAATAATAAATATATAGCATTTTTGTTCTTATACTCTTTATAACTTTCATTTTTATCACAAAGTCTTTATAGCTGAAAGAGGCCTAATGTATCATCTATATGCATTGTTTTTTTTTTTTACTGTAAGCCACAGCAAGCAATTTTAGCTATCTCATCCTGAAATGAATTTGTTGGGAAGATACAGGTTAACTGACAGAATGGAGTGAAGGGCTAGGAATCTGACTTAAAAAAGATAGGCATCAGCAGGGTTGCAGGAGCCACAAAGAAGGAACTAATGAGCAGACCCCTTGAAGACCCTCTGTCTCCCTGAGGACAGTCTTTGTGTAATTGTGCTCAAGACTCAAATATCAAAGGCAGAGCAAGTAGTGTATCTTGATCAATCATCACACAAATATTAGGTCCACTTGTGAGGGATGGTGTTTTGGACTGGGTTTCCCCTGAGCAAACCCTGAGACAAAGATTCAAAGCAAGCAGCTTATCTGGGATGTGAGCCCAGGGAATATCAGTGTATGTGTTGTGGGCCGGGGATGGGGCGGTGAAGAAGTAAGGCAGGGAAAGGAAAGAAGCCAATAAATGATATGTTATCAAAGTAGTTCCCACTCTGGACATTTGGAAAGTAATCTCACAGGGAGACAGCCTAGAACGTTCTGCAGTTTTCTCAACTTAGGGTTTGAGGAAGTTGGATAGTTTCCAACCATATCCCTTTACCTGATTTGTTGAGGGCTCCTGGGAAATTAGCTCTTTGGCACTTCTAACTTTCCCTGGGCTTGAGCTGAGTGTGCTAGAAAAAAGCCAGAAAAAAAGTTCTCAGGCAGAGAGAGTCACGGGAGTTGGCAGTGAGCAGCCTTCAGTGAGTAGAAGCGAGTGCCAACAAGACACAAGTGGGGCATGGACACGTTTGCCACGTGGTTTGCTTAAGCAAAATTGGGACCTTGTGACCGAAAGAATGAAACTGGAGTCGGCGAAAATAGTAGATCCCCATTTCGCTATGAATTCAACCCTTTCATCTTACAGGAACATTTGTTTGCACATCAAATTGCCATCCATGTAGATATCAATTAGTATGCCTTCAACTACAAGTAAGAGCATATTAGACTAAGAGTAGATTAAACAATACAGATTGTAGCAGGCATGATAGTTTACCTTATACTATGGTAATGCACAACAGTGTTTTAAAACAATAGATGTTTATTTCTTGCAAAGTCTGCTGCAGGTCAAGAAGAACTCCAGAGCAGCTGTTTTTTAATGGATTGGTTCAGCATTCCATGCTGTTTCGATCGTATGGCATCTCCATAACTACATCATCATTGCAGGGGAAGAGGAGGTAGTAGAGTCAAACACTGAAAATTAATGCTCCCACCTGGAGATGGCACACAGCACTTCTCATCATATTTCAATGGCCAAAAACAAGTCACAGAACCATGCATGGCAGTAGAGAAGTGCTGTGCACCGCTTTCCCCAGAAATAGGGAAAAACAGGATATTGACAACCAAAGGCAATAATTATCCAAAGGGTTATCCAAATAACCAAAGTCACTATCCAAAGGGTTTATTTTTCTCCAGTAGAAAATCTGGAGCTAGGTAGTCCCAGGGTTGTTTTGGTGGCTCAGCAAGTGTCAAGGACTCAGGGGCTTTGTATGTTACTAACATGGTATCCCTGATTAGTCAGGGACTTCTTTTCTTTGTCACAAAGTGACTATAGCAGCTCCAAACTTCACATCCTCTCTCCTCAATCTCTAAAATCACCAAGAGAGAGCTGAGGCTCCTATTTCTTTTTTAATCAGGTGATGTAGGGCCTCTCTTTCACCAGGAAAGGAAATTTTCCCTAGAAGACTCACAACAAAATTTCCATTAATGCCTCACTAGTCAGAACTGGGTCATATGCCTACCCCTAGCTGCAAAGGAGGATGGGAAGTGAGCACCTGGCAGTGTTAGTCTCTCTAGTGGGATACAGCTCTGCCAGCTTGGAAAAAGAGGTAAAGAAGTGGCTGTTGGGTTCAAAGCCAACAAGATTTGTCATACATGGTAACTGCACTCTCAATGTCCACGTATAGAATTATAGGAAATTTATCCCAGATCACCATGCTCTTGAAACATAGCTCATTCAATTCCCATTGTGTGGGACTGAATCATAACCACTGATGGCTGAGTGCATTCACCACAACATCCTATTCCTATGAAAACAGCATTTCCTGAGATCCAATATCAAGTAACCTCCTGGTGACACATCTATTTGGCTGATCAGATGAGAAATGGTGCTTCTTTCTTGATCATTCAGAACAATTTTAAAAAGATGTTTCTATTATGCAGAGTTTTTCAGGGCTCATCATCAAAACAGTAGAGTACAAATGAGTAGGAGTCTGGGGCTTCATTGTGAAAACTTTTCCTCTTGAAAGACATAATAACTTGGCTCATATTTTCAAAGCATTAACTTATGGAAATCCTGGCAGATAAATGAACAGTATTAAATGGTCACAGTGTATTTTAGAATCATACAAGTTATCTGAGACTTCAATAACAGTCTAAATAATGGAAGAGACAGTAGAAGAGACTCCTATTTTAAAATGACAACTGTCTAGCAGCTTTCAATTAAATTGCTTTTGATAACAACAAAAGAAAAACAAAAGCTTGGATTGCCACCTAAAACTAAAAGTGAAAAAGTATTATAATAATGTGGGAAAAATTTCACTATATTTTAAGCAAGTGGAGCTACGCTGAGAAAAAAACGTCTTAAGAAACAAAGACAGTGGGAGAAGAAAAAAGTAGAAAGATACCTTTTATCTCCCCTGTCTGCTTTCTGGCTGCTGCATCAACCCTAAAAGGGATACTTGCTTCTCTATCTCTCTACACCTGCCCCAAACCAGAAGATAGGTGATAGGATTTGTCCCACCCTCTCCTGTTCTTTCTGTTCTTTGGGTAAATGGGATGTGGGGTGGGAGAGAGGCAAACATCCTTTTAGATATGCCCAACTTTGTTTGTTTTCAGGTCTCAAGTAATTGTGTGGGTAGCAGAGCAGGTAGGAGAATAGGCTGGGCAGCTAGCATGCCAGCGTCTGCAGTCCAGCTCAGTCACTTAATCATGAGATGTTGGGCAAGTGGCTCCACTCATCTGTGCCTCTGTTTTTCATCTATTAAATAAAAGAACCTACTTGGACAGCCGTTTATGATTTATACATGTAGTGTGCTCACTAAGGGTTAGTTAGGGGAAACTGTCAGTTCCAGAGGAGAGAATCAGGAATAGCAAATGGACTTTTGAAATTCAAATAATAATAAATCCTTCCTATACCTAGACAAAAAAAAAAAAAATCCTCGATTTTACTTTGTTTAAAAATTATAGAGGAAACAACCCTCCCCCCAGCATGTCCTATGAAACTAATACTAGTTAAAGTTTGATAAGGATTAAAAGATATTGGGCTCAGTATTTTAAAAGTCTACAACCTTATATATTTAAATTAATGTTTATTTTACCAAATTTTTGCCAAATGATTTTGTTCTTTTTAAAAACAATACCTCAGATTAAAAGTAAAAAAAAAAAAATAGCATCATGAATCCTTGGAAGAACATATTCTTAAAAAAAAATTACTACAGAAAAAAGATTGCAGTTTAGGGAACTACTGGGCATTATTGGCTCCTCTGGGAGATGAGACCCGAAATCGATGAGAAGAAAGCAAACTTCTGTTTTCTTCTGAACTCAAAAATGAGGAAATGAAAATAAAAGGAGGATGGGATTAAAAAGTGGGACAAACTTGAGAAACTCTTCCTGAACATAAAGGAAATGGCCAAAAATATGAAAAACAATGTGTATAGAGAGAATTAAATAGAGAAAAAAACAACAGAAATTCAAAACATGGATAATTTGCAGTA
This sequence comes from Myrmecophaga tridactyla, assembly GCA_004026745.1. Taxonomy (NCBI): domain Eukaryota; kingdom Metazoa; phylum Chordata; class Mammalia; order Pilosa; family Myrmecophagidae; genus Myrmecophaga; species Myrmecophaga tridactyla. Next base: position 36,766 of record PVIY010018255.1, on the reverse strand, counting down.
GTTAGGAGAAAATTGCATTTTTGAAGAAAAAATATTTGTATGCAGGGTGAAAAAAACACATGTATGCCATGTTGCAGACAAAAATGAATGAAAAGGTAGTCATACCTAGCTACATCCTAGATACTTTTATGAATGTAAGGGTTTCAAAATGTCTTGCATATATTGCAAAAGGAAGGTTTTTTTAAATGCCAATAGCTTTTAGGTACATTAAAAAAATGGTCAAACCACATTTTTGTTTTAAAAAATGCAAATTAAAATCAAATGAAGTGAAATCTTGTCAAAGATAAGAGGGTGATAATGAAGTATGACTAATTTATTAGAAAATTAACCCAAATTGATGAGACATACCTCAATACACACCCTGTGGAGGGATTTGACCTCTCAAAACTTTTGAATGCCAAGCCCTTGGTGTCAACATTCTCATTCCACCTTAAAAACAAAAACAGACAAATAAAAGACAAAAAAGATCAACATCAGATTTCTCTTGGGTAACACTTGTTTCAAAGAAGGCAGTTCACCAAAATATATTCAAAATTCTGAGAGAAAATATCTTTGAACTTAGAATTCTATAATCTATCAAATCATCATTTAATTGTCATGGCAAACAAAGACTTGTGTAGAGTTAGAAACTATATTGTCTACACTCTTAATGAAAGAATTATTAGAGATATGCTCTAACAAAATGAAAAATAAGTTCAAGAGAAGACATGGGATAAAAATGAGTGAAAAAGTAAGAGTAAAACTTATATTAAGTATAAATAATTATTGATTTAAAGAATGACATTTTGGGGGAGGGGGAAAGGTCAGGGCTCACAGGATACAATGTGGAAGAGAAGAGTAGTAGGGGAAATAGGAGCACATGTTATTCTCTTCTGTGAAGGAACAATGGTAGAAAACCTAAGCTTACACTTATTTTAAAACACCAGAGTGATAGAAATTGCTTATGAAATTGAACAAATGCAGCATTTTCTGCCCAATGTGCATAACAGCCAATCTATGACACTAGGGTTTCAAAGAGAGAAAGAGTTTATTACTATGCAGTGAAGCAGGAAAATAGATGGGCTATTGGCCTAAAAATCTGTCACCATGAGTCTAAGGAGCACTGGATTTTTATGCATTCAAACAGGAGAGATAGAGCTGCTACCATTACTGAGTCTCAAGGCTGAGACTAGGTTAGAATGACCATTATAATTGAATGTACAAGCAAGGGTGAGACTAGTTGAGTTCCAGTAATTTCAAGTATTAACATCTGCCTATTCTACAATATAGAAAGAAAAACATCTATAAAATGCTTCAGTAATCATAATCATTCATTAAGTCTTAATTTCTTGGTTATAATTAAACAAAACTTACAAGCTTGCAAAAGGAAACATGGAGCAACAAATTACAAATGGAATAAAAACAGAAAAGAAAAATAACAAGGAAAAATACAATTGTTGAGATATCGGAAGCATTTCAGTACTTACAATAATTGCAAGTGATTCTCAGACTGGATAGAGCTATAATTGAGCTATCTGAAACAAAATTACATAGAAGACTGAAAAATAAAGGGATGAAAAGAGGTCAGGATAAATGGTGGCCCAGACCATGCCTCTCTCTTCATCTGCTGGCAGCTGAACTCAGGTGTGCTGGTTAAGATCATGTGTCAAGTTGGCCAAGTGATGGTGTCCAGTTGTTTGCTCAAGCAAGCATTGGCTTGATTATTATTGTGACGGTATTTTGTGGGCTTAAATCATCAGTAAGTCGACTGCATCCATGGATTGCATCTTCAATTAACTGAAGAGATTGTTTACAACAAGAGAGAAGTCTCGTCCAATCAGTTGAAGGCTTTAAAGAGAGAAGTGATGATTTCAGCAGCCAGAAGAGAGAATTTCCATCTCTATTTCAGCTAGTCGGATCTTCCAGGAGAATTCATTGCAAAACTTCCATCACAGTTCCCAGCTTGCAGCTGGAATTTGCACTTGCCCATCCCCACAGGAGTGTGAGACAATTCTTATAAAAATCTCACAATATTTGCATATATCTCCTGTCAGTTCTGTTTCCCTCGAGAACCCTAACAAATACAGCTTTGGAACCAGGAGTGGTTCTTGAGAAACAGAATCTTAAGGATGAACTTTCTGAATTGGTTCTGAATTTTTGGAATTGGTTCCCTAATCTGATTTAGATTCAAAGGTAATAATGGTTCTATTTCCAAGTGAGAGTTCACGGAGTGAGTTGGCAATAGAGATATGCAAAATATCATCACCGGATGCTGCTACTCAATTGTTTATATGAGGCAAGTCTCTGAGTGAGAGTGTTTTTGACACCTTAACAGAGTTTTGTGGAATTAAAAGGATAATAATGTTGACTGGTTGCTCCTAAATACGCTGGTTACAGTTGTAAGGAAGGGATAAACTCAAGGCTTTGCGTTCTCAATTTAAGTGCACATGGAGGATGTGAAAGTTACTACGTGTGCCCTGAAAGAAAATCTTATTTCATGTAGCTGCTGTCATGAGGTTTCTGAAAACCAGACCCAGAGTCTCATTGTATGGGTGACTGAATTACAACCTAAACCTTGCAGGGTGTCTGCTGCTAAAATGAGGGCATGGATTAGAAAGAAATGGGATCCTCAAAACTGGGATGAGGGCATATGACTTGATAATGATGGTGATGCGGGCATTGAAACCTGAAACCCTAAATCCTGCTGAGTCTTCACCAGATGAACCTGTAATAGTCTGCCCTGAAGAGTCTGTCATCCAACCTCCACCTGAAGAAATGATCTCTGCTGCTCTTGATAAGCACGTAACAACCACCTCCCCCGAGGAAATAGCTTGTACTCCTTTGTCACTCCTCTGTCCGGAGAGATTAATCCTGTGTCACCAGATGAAACTGCAATGGAATGCCCTGAGGTAGTTGGCTTGAAAGACACTTCTAATTCTTCTTGTGACCTACTCCCACTCCCACCACTCATTTCTTCCAGACCTATAACTAGACTGAAGTACCAAAAGGCCCCAAAAAGTGAGGTACAAAATGTGAACCATGAGAAAATGCACTATACTGCAAAAGAACGGCATGATTTTTCCAATTTAGATAGATAGAAATCATAGTAATATGTGTGGAAATGGATATTAAGGGTGTGGGATAATGGTGGAACAAAGGTAAAGTAGGATTAGGCTGAATTTAATGATATGGACCCAACAAGCAGATTCTGGATTCAATGCTGTAGCTGGAGATGTTAGAAAGGAAGTGACAGTGGCAAATAGAGATGCTGTCTGGAGTTTTTGACAGGCAACCTATAGAATCACAACATAGACCCTTATGATTTTGGAGCAAAGCCTTATTGTTCTCTGCAGATAACTACTCTCCTTTGGAGAAACAACTTTCCACCTGCTATTGGGCTTCGAGACTGAACACTTAACCACGGGCAGCCGTAACAGCAAGTTACCATAGCAGCAGAGTTGCTTATCATGAGCTGAGTGTTGTCTGACCCAAAGAGCGTAAACTCCATTATAAAATGGAAGTGGTATATATGCAATAGGGCTTGACTGGGTACCGAAGGCACAAGATACATGAGAAGGTGGCCCAGATGCCAATGGCCCCATTTCTGTCACATTGTTTTGTCTTTCCAGCCCAGAGCTATGGCCTCCTGGGAAGTGTCTTACAATCAGTTGAATGAAGAAGAGAAAACTTGGGCCTGATTTACCAGATGGCTCTGCACGATATACAGGTACAACTCGAAAATGGACAGCTGCAATACTACAGCTGCTTTCAGGGACAACCCTGAAGGATAGTGGTGAAGGTAAGTCCTCCCAGTGGGTGGAACTTCAAGCCCTGCACCGTAGGTTGTCACTTTGCTTGGAAGGAGAAATGGCTGTTGGTGCATATGTATACTGATTCATGGGCTATTGCAGTCATTTGGCTGGATGGGCAGGGACTTGGAAGGAACATGATTGGAAAATTGGTGACAAAGAAGTCTGGCAAAAAGTATGAAGATATTTGTGTCCCACTTGACTGCCCACCAGAGAGTGACTTCAGCAGAGGAAGGTTTTAATAATCAAGTGGATAAGATGACCGTTCCATGGATACCAGTTGGCTCCTTCTCCAGCCACTCCTGTCATTGCCCAATGGGCTTATGAACAGAGTGGCCATGATAATAGGGATGGAGGTTTTGCATGGGCTCAGAAATATGGACTTCACTCATAAAGGTCAACCTGGCTATAACTACTGCTGAGTGTCCAATCTGTCAGCAACAGGGACCAATACTTGATCCCTGATCTGGCATCATTCCCCAACGGGATCTTTGGTGGAAAACAAGTTACATTTTTATATTCACTAGTCTCTAATGAAAATTCAGCATTTCTTTCCATCATTTTAAGCAACTAACTCTAGCAATAACTAGAAGTAACTAAGCACTTCTTGGAATTCTGATGTTTGTCACTCCTTTCCTCTCCCAACCTGAGAATTTTCAGGGGTGTAGTAGACAGAGAACCAAAATGAAACAAAAACAAACAGGTAAGCAGAAAGCCCTTCTTCATAGCAACAACAAATAGAAATAAAATGGAAAAAGGCATTTCATTCAAACTAGCCACTAAAAATATTAAATGTTTAGTGAACCAGTCCCATATAAGAAAGCTGTTATTGAAGACATAGATGATTTTGATTAGGGAAACAGCTGTTGAAGGGAAGATTCAGTTTTGTGGGACTATCGTATTAATCCAAATATAATGTATTCCCAATCATGTAAAAATGGGATTAAAAACAACAGAAACAACAAAAATTGCAAAATGACCCAAAGGTTCATCTGGAAAGATCTGTGTAAAGGAAAAAATTTTTAAATAAAAGAGAGTAATGAAAAGGATCAAATCTATGTTGAAAGTATGAATTGTTGAGTAAATGGTTGATAAATTAATTGGCTGACTAGCTATTTGAAAGGAAGCACACAGCTGCCTGCGTATCTTCTAAATCTAGATAAATTCCAGATGAATTAAAGATATAAAAGATAAAACCATAAAAAATGCATAAGAGATAATAGGTGAATAGTTATATATTTGAAGGTAGAGAAGTCCCTGCTCAGACAGAAACCATAGAAGAGTAAGTCAAAATTGAAAGATTTCGTGTCATAAAAATTTAACTCTTCAGGACGTTAAAATACTTTAAAATATAAAGACAAACGAAAAACCGAGGGAAAAAGTTTTAATAATATATATGAAAGCCAAAGTCTTAAGATTATTAATACATAGAGCTCTTACATATCAATGAGAAAAGGTGAATACCCCAAGTGAGAACACACACAAAGAACACAATCATAAATTGGCAACACATTTTTCAACTTAACTTATAATGAAATAATTTCAAAATAAAATGAAATACTCTTTTTCAAATATCATGCTAACAAAGTTTATTTTTCAGACCATAGCCACTAGAGAGGAAAGAATATTTTCAATTATTGCTGGTAAGTATATAAATTAACCTTTCTGGGAGCAATTTGTAAAAGATGTGCAAAGTTATCAGTGATAAGAGAAACTAGTCACAATACACAATTCACAACACTTTCTAAGTAAAGAAAAAGCCGTTTGTAAACTGATTTATATTATAAATCCATTCTGTAGATGGATTTTATATGAAAACGATACATAAACACAAAATGTTTTATAATTAATACAAATTGCTCTTTAATGAGAAATGAAAACAATTTAATAGGTAGTCGCTCTTTCTGTAATTACAAACTGCTGTATTTAATGTTGTCTTCTTCTAATAAAATTTTCAAATATAATTAAAATTCCATTGGATGATTACTGATTCAGACCCTAAGCTTAAATTTCTTTTATTTGCAGACCATTCATGTGAGACGTGACTGCAATCTTATGAATTCCCTTTCTCCAAATTCTGCTAAGCCTTTACCAAGAAAAGAAAAAAAGAATGAGAGAAAAAAATGTATTCTCCACTGTATGTAGTATAAATTTTATAAACTGTATTGTTCAGCTAGCTTAAGGGTTGGTAAACTATTTGGAACATTTCTCCAACATTATATACATTATAGTGTGAGATAAAATTCATATAACTGTGGGAGAACAAGTATCCCATTTTTGTGGCTTGAAAAGAATATGTCTTTGTTTTTTCTGATTCACTCCATTTCTCTTAGGTTGGTGCATCTCCTCATCCTTCATCAGGAACGTAATTCAAACTAACCTGAATATATGCAGGAATCTTCACATTCTCACTTTAGAAAATAAGGGAATGAAAGCAAACATTAAGTTAGTTTATGTGCTACACATGCCATGTCAAGGCAGAAAAATGAACCTCTATGGAGAAGTAACTGAAGGCTGCAAACTGGTGCCCAGTGTTGGTAATTGTTGGTCAACTAAGAAATATATAAGCTGGTGCGTCAATGAGAAATAAACTCCCGCATCTGTGACTTAGAAGGGATTGAGTCAAACGGGAGGTAAGCCCCTCTTTTTTCATGAGGCAAGCCCAGGGGAGATGAGCCAATGAGAAATAAGCCTTGATTTCCAATAACAGGAGTGAGGAGAAACTCTAAGACGAACCTGGTGGCAGACCCTGGAGAGCACTGCTTACTTAGGAGATGCTTTGGGATCAGATTTTAAGCGCCTGTTTCCACTAATCCAGAAACTGAACTGGGAAATGTAATAATTTGAGCCATGGTCCAAGAAGAAATATCTTCTTACTGTCAGCCATTTGGTACAAAATGCTGCTCCCGGACTGGGTCCATCTCATTAGTCACAAATCTATGTGAATAAATTGCTTATTTTACTGGTAAATTCTTAACATCCCAGAAGAAGAAACTGAGATGCAAATTAATCAATTCCAAACGATGAAGACACAATTATGGTCTATTGAGTTAACCCAGGCAAAATAGAAGATGCTGGTAGGGAAGGGAACCCAGAAGAAGAGATGTAGGGATAGAAATGGGGCATTGCTCTGTAGGAACCAGGTGAGCCGGACTGTCAATCTCTCGGACTTGGACCTGACATGCCAGGTAAGGCCATTTTGCTATCCTGCATGGCTGTATTTGCTGTGAGTTCCAGAGCTCAACCCCCTTGTGTATTCAAACTCATAGTATCTGTGAGTGAATGATTAGGATGGGAGAGCACCTAGGACACATTTCTGAAAACTTTATTCTATACTAGACACTAAATGAAGCTAGTATGAAAGGATACTAAAAATGTATGCGCCCAAAATGATATTGGACATTTACAAGCTGGCTCAGTTATTGAATCTGATACAGTTTTCTGGATATTCTCTTTTGATTGTTTTGTTTGTTTCCCTAGTTTCACCACGTAAGATCGGCCTGATTCAGGTAACGGAGGCTCAGATGACTCCATTTTTCCCCTGTAAAACTCTGGGATCTAAATGCTTCAGCATTTAGTCCTCACCTAAATATTAAAAGGACAATGAGGGAAAACTCATGTCTGCCTCCCAGCACAGATTCCTCCAAAATAAAAGCCCTGGGCTTTTCTTTTTATTTGGGTTTAAAGGGTAAAATAAAAGAGTATTTAGACCTTATGAAAAGATAGTATCCTTCTAAGACAAGGGATTTTTGGAAAAAAATGAGAGGATTTGGGTTATTTTTATGGAAAGTTGAAAGGAGAAAGCAGTTGTAGTTTCTGAAATAAGCTCTAGGCCTGAGCAGCAGGTGTGATTCTAATATTTCAAATCTGTATAAAACCAGTATTCCTTCTAAAGAGTCTTATTGCTTGTCTAGCTTAATTTGTCAGGTGGTGCCATTTGTTCAAAGGACAATGGAAGAGGCATTATTTTTTGAAGAGAAAACTTCTATTGTAGGTCTAAGTTTTAAAGTTTCACTGCACACTTCTTTAAACATTATAACTGCAGCCCCATCTCTGAGCCCTGAGCTGGAATGGGTAAATAGCTGAATGACAATGTTTTGGTCTTATTTGAGTTCAAGAGCATGTTGGTGGGCGGGCAACAGTGGCTTAGTGGCAGAATTCTCCCTGCTGTGCTGGAGACCCAGGTTCGATTCCCAGAGCCTGCCCATGCAAAAAAAAAAAAAAAAAAAAAAGAGTATGTCGGTAACTGCTCAGGAAATGCAAAACAAAAAGATGTTGGCAGGTGGACAACTTACTTTTCATGAAACTTCCTTCACTCTGACAACTTGTTTAGCACATATTGCTAATTCATTAGAGTTAATAAATTATAAGAAGTATCTCCATAATTATGCACAATATTATGAACAAAATAATTGAAAAACACTAAGAGCATTTTTAAAATCACCCATCTGCACTTTGAGTTTTAAGATGCCAGAAAGAGTCTGTATCAAATATAGAAATTGGGAATAAAAAATGTTTATAACTATATATAATTGAAGCGATCATTGAATCAGTAGGATATGTTTGGGGGAATACATTTTGGAGTACATTTTGTTTTTTGTTGTTGCTGCTGTTGGTTCAGCATCAAATAAGAATTGCCAATTTGAAGCTATTATGTACCCTGGAAAAGCTAGGTCCTTTAATCCTCATTCAATATTGCTGGGTGGGATCTTTTTGATTGTTTCTATGGAGATGTGACCCGCCCAACTGTGGGTGGTAACTTTTTTTTTTTATTCAACATGATAATATACAAACACATTCTTACCATATGATCATTCCATTCTTGATATATAATCACTAACTCACAATATTAACACACAGTTGTATGTTCATCATGATCATTTCTTAGAACATTTGTATCAATTCAGAAAAAAGAAATAAAAAGAAAACAGAAAAAAATTCATACATACCATACCCCTTACCTCTCCCTTTCATTGATCACTAGCATTTCAATCTACTAAATTTATTTTAACATTTGTTTCCCCTATTATTTATTTATTTTTAATCCATATGTTTTACTCATCTGTCGATAAGGTAGATGAAAGGAGCATCAGACACAAGGTTTTCACAATCACGCTGTCACATTGTGAAAGCTATATCATTATACAATCATCTTCAAGAAACATGGCTACTGGAACATAGCTCTACATTTTCAGGCAGTTCCCTCCAGCCTCTCCATTGCACCTTAACTAAAAAGGTGATATCTATAAAATGCATAAGAATAACCTCTAAGATAACCTCTTGACTCTGTTTGGAATCTCTCAGCCATTGACACTTTACTTTGCCTCATTTTGCTCTTTTCCCTTTTGGTCGAGAAGGTTTTCTTTATCCCTTAATGCTGAATCCCAGCTCATTCTAGGATTTCTGTCCCACATTGCCAGGAAGGTCCACACCCCTGGGAGTCATGTCTCATGTAGACAGGGGAGGGCAGTGAGTTTGCTGTTGGCTGAGAGAGAGACGCCACATCTGAGCAACAAAAGAGGTTCTCTGGGGGTGACTCTTAGGCCTAATTTTAAGTAGGCTTAGCCTATCTTTTGTGGGGTTAGGTTTCATATGAACAAACCCCAGAATGAGGGTTCTGCCTATTGCTTTGGTTATCCCCATTGCTTGTGAGAATATCAAGAATTCTCCACTTGAGGAAGTTGAGTTTTCCCCCTTTCTCACCATCCCCACAACGGGACTTTGCAAATACTTTTTTATTCACTGTTCAAATCACTATGGGATTTATCAGGGCATCACTCTGGAGAAACCTACAAAATCTCATGCCCTACTTAAGGTTCCATGTACTGTGGTGTTCAATTAAATTGTCCACACAAGCTATATTAGGAAATGCACTAGTCAAAATATAAATTTTGTGTGTAGGTGGTAACTTTTGATTAGGTGGTTTCCATGGAGATGTGTCTCCACCCATTCAAGGTGGGGTTGCTTACTGGAGCCCTTTAAGAGGGAACCATTTTGAAAAAAGTGGAAGAGCCAACAGAGTCCACATAGCCAGAGACCCTTAGAGATGAAAGAAAACGCCCCAGGGGAAGCCATTGAAGAAGCCAGGAGAGAAAGCTAGCAGACATCACTATGAGCCTTCCCAGCTAACAGAGGTATTCTGGACCCATCAGCTTTTCTTGAAGCAAGTTATCTTTCCTTGGATGCCTTAGTTTGGGCATTTTCACAGCCTTAGAACTGTAAACTTGCAACTTAATAAATTCCTTTTTTAAAATGCCATTCCATTTCTGGTATATTACATTCTGGAAGATTTAGTAAACTAAAACAGAAGGGATCAATGAAACAGTAGGATATGTTTGGAGGGAGTACATTTGGGAGGACATTTTGGCTTTTGTTGTTCTTGCCGTTGTTTCAGCATCAAATAAGAATTAGAGATCTTCTCTAATTGCCACTAGAGTCATAGTCTTACAGTAGGATGATGCTTTAGTCCTGGAACAGAGACTATGAATGGGTGGTTAGTATATGTCCTGGAATTGTGTAGAACACTTTGTGTGTTATGGAGGGAAAGGACAGGGTTTGTCCTCCTTTCCACTTCCTCTTACTGCCATTGGAAATAAACATGCTAGGAGAATTTAGAGAGATGGATTCTTTAAGAAAGCATAATAATATTAAACAAACGGGCAAAAATATATCAATATACTCTGCTGCAGATTCTGAATGCCTTAGACTATTGGGAAGTCAGTCATTGTTTTCAGTTTCATACTGAAGAAGTAGCTATTACCGGAAGACTCCTGATTGAAGAGGATAAGAGACAGACAGCCACTTAGAGGGAGCAAAACCTCACCCTGGAGAGGTACCTTCATGCTGCTGAGAACTGTCGATGAAGACTCCTCCCCACTGTCCCTGTGGGATGGGGTGGGTGTAACCTCCAATGGGAGTTGTCAAGGCCTTGGGCAGTGGAGGAAGGGGAGAGGTGAGCCCTACGGCAGGGTAGTGACATGGTTTCTCCAGAACCAAGAAAGCTCTGCTCTTGAAATGGGGTGTTATATAAAGTCATTGAGTGTCACAGAGGTGCTGGAGGAATTGGAAAATGATGCTTCATAGGACCCAGGGTGATGCATGAGGACTTGGGCCACTTAGGACAGCATACTTGGGGTACTTAGGGCAGTCCTGCCTCTGATGGACAAGAACGTGGTGACAAAATGAGACCCCTGGGTCTGTTGAGTTCAGAAGAAAATATTTCCCCCAGTCAGCCACCTTGAGATCATTCAACCATCCAAACTCTAGAATTAATTTACATTGGCTTATTCTGTTTGAGGACTAGACATCTGAATCCTTGGTAATATATTGGTGTTAAGAGACTGTTTACCCAATTTTTCCAGGCACACACCATCCAGGTTCAGAAAGAAGAATTCTTCTGATCAAGTAAGAAATTTGAGAGCTGTTTACAACCAAAAAATTTCAATTGTGTGGGATTATAAATTCTAGAACTAGTGAGCCCCTTACTACTTACAATCCAGTATATTTAATGGAAATGTACTAAAATTTATTTGAGTCCTGAATTCAGTCTAATGAAAGACTGCTTCAGGTACCTTTAAATTTATAAAGTTTATTTGAGGGTTGAACCAAGCCAGGGCTCAAAATGCTTCCCTGCTACTCATCTGGAAACCAGTGGGAGGGGGATCTGCTATTTCTCAGAAGGCCAACTTTACCTCCCACTAAGAAGTGAATAGGCTGGATTCCAAAGCCGAGAGCCTCCTTGTAGCCTGGCTGTGGGTAGAGAGAGAGTAGGTAAGAGTGCAAGGGAGGCTCAGTACTTCTCCACTCAGGTGTGTGGAGGGATTTTTACTATTCCTAAACAGGGAAGGATTGCATGACTTGTGAATATCTTAATCTAGAGGCAGCAGTGTCCAGATGAGGAATGCAAATGGTGTCCTGGAAATGGGGTGACCTGTGGTTTGTGCATGAATGATGGAGTTGTGCTGGTGGTAGAGAGCAGTCGTCACATGGCTGAAAAGGTACTGAGGTGTCTCCATAGATACTTTGCCAGTGCCACCCAGCCTCTAGATTTGATGTAGCTAGTCTCCCAGGATCAGTGGAGACACCTAGTACTTTTCCATCCATAAGTGGGGTGGGGGAGGGATACTGGCCTTGATGAGGATTCAGAACTCTCCATGGAGGGGGATATGGCAGCATGGGCCTTTTTTCTCCCCCTCTACTAATTGGTGGAAACATTTATAAGAGCATACTGGAGATGGTCACAGGATTTTAGAGCAGTGTGAAGGTGCTCACCGCTGGGGAGCTATTCCATCTATTCAGCTTAAGTGAAGACATCTACAAAGACCTGTTTCCCTCTACCCGCCCGACCCCCCATCTCTCAGAATGCTCTGCCCAAGAACCACCTAGACAGTATTTGACAGAATGAAGGAATGATTATTTGCACACAAAAACGAGAAGATTATAAAGGTGCAAAATTAAGAAGAGCCTCTTGACGGTCTGAGGAGCCTTAGGGAAAGTAAAGAAGGAACAGGATGTCCAAGGGGCAGGAGGTTTCTCTGCTGTCTCCAAGATGGTGGCTATGTGGGTATGTTGAGTTAAAAACAAGAACTAAGGTCCCACACTAGAAACAAGAATAGAGTAAGGAGAGGGCATGAGAAGCTCATCTCTCTCATGTCTGACTCCTCCTAGGCCTCTGTCATGGAGACTGAACTATTACAGTTCAAATCTAAGGAAAAAGACTGTTTTATATATTCTTCTGCATGCTCTCTGTGTCAGATGGGCTAATGAGAAGATGATTTGGTGCATGGCCTTTACTACCCCTGCTTTCTATGAGAAGCCAATAATAATAGGATTTGAGGAACATATGTACATTTTTTTTTCTTGAGCAGAGGTCACACAAGTTGAAAGACACTGAATATTTTAAGAATCATTATTTGAGTTACAGCTATTTTATTTTTCCTTTGAAGTCTGTTATTGCAGGGGAATGGAGAGGAAGAAAGGTGGATGACTGCTGTTGGTTGTGTGCCTACTATGTACCTGGTTCATGGACACTGTATGATGGTTAATTTTATGTGTCAGCTTGTCTAGGTTATGGTGTCCAGTTGGTGTCCAGTTGGTCAAGCAAGCACTGGCCTGTTTGTTATTATGAGAGTAGACATATTAACATCTATAGTCAGTTGATTGCATCTATGGTTGATTGCAGCTACTATTAACAAAAGAGCATGCCCTCCTCAATGAGGGGAGTCTACTCATCCAATCACTTGGAGATCTTCAAGCCAGAACTGAAACTTTCAGAAGTAAAAAAGAGTAACTGCCTTTTCTTCAACCAGTTAGCTTCTCCTTGGGAATAAAAAACATCCCTTTCATCAGTATTTCCAACTTGCAGCCTGCCCAACAGAATCCAAAGGAACCAGATTTCAGAATCAACTTTTTCAAATTTTCTAGTTTACAGCTTGCCCTATGGAATACTGACTTGCCAATCCCTGGTCACATGAAACAATTCCTTTAATAAATCTCTTAACATTTATATGTTGCCTTTAGGTTCGGTTTCTCTGAAGAACCCTGATTAATACATACATGATATCTTATTTATAATCACAAAATACAAAGAGATAGATATTATCATCTCTATTTTCCTGGTGAAGGACTTGAAGGTTAACAAAGTTAAATGGTTTGACCAAAGTCAAGAATGCTTTGACCGTGTTGAGGAGCTTGAATTCAAATTTACTTCTGCCCTACTCCAGAGACCTGCCCAGGTTCTGTCCATCTTACCACCCTATCTTCTAGGATTGTGTGAGTGTAAATATGTGTGTACAGAATCCTTTTTTGGGTAGAACAGCACTATTTACATGGCGACAGGCTGGATGTCTTTCTCCCTTAGCCCTTCACCTTGGCAGCTTTACTATAAAGAATTTGTGCCAGTTTGAAGCTGTTATATACCCAGAAAAACCATGTCCTTTTTCCGGATCCAATCTTGTGGGAGCAGCTATGTTTCTTTTAATCCTGATTCAATGTTGTGAGGTAGAAACTTTGACTGGATTGTTTCCATAGAGACGTGACACACCCAATTGTTGGTATGACTTTTTGATTAGCTGGACATGTGACTCCACCCATTCAAGGTGGGCCTCAATTAGCTTACTGGAGTCCTTTAAAACTGGAAACATTTTGGAGAGATCTCAGAGCTGACAGAGACATAGACATTTGGAGATGTTTGGAGTGCCAGAAGAGAGAACAGATGACTAGACATGGACGTTTGGAGATGCAGAGCCCAGCAGACTTCTCCATGTGCCTACCATGAGAGGCTAAGCAAGCCAGTACACTGAACTTTGTCCTGGGGAGCTAAGTGAAAGCCCACTGGCATCAGAAGCTGGAAGCAACAGAACTGGGAACAAGGACCAGCAGATGCCAGCCATGTGCCTTCCCATGTGACAGACATTGGACTTTCTTGAGTAAAGTATCTTTCACTAAATGCCTTAGTTTGGACATTTTTATGGCCTTAGAACTCTAAACTTGTAACTTAATAAATTTCCTTTTTAAAAGTCATTCCATTTCTGGTACATTGCATTCTGGCAGCATTTGGCAAACTAAAACGGAGGTTATGACTAACACATACCTCTACTTTGAAGACTCAACTAAGATTTAAAGCTGGGATTTTGTTGCTGTGTGATTTTTTTAGCCATCTTTTTTGAGTAAGCATTTTCAAAATGTGTTATTCTTCTGAATGTATTCATATGTGGAACACGGAGTAAATTCAGTGGGAATCTAAAAGGATTTGAGGACCTTCACCAGAAATCTTGATTTATATGCACATATTTTGACAAGTGAGATTTGTGAATTATAATATTTTATTCAATCCCTTTCTTCTTAGTTTCAGTGAAATATTCTGGAAATAGCTAATTTCATTGCATTAAAGAGCTAAGGTGAAATATTCTGGAAATAGCTAATTTCATTGCATTAAAGAGCTAAGACGGAGTTACAGAGGTGATAGTATCTGGCTAATCTGTTGTGGTGGGGATGAGGTGGGAGAGAGAATGAAATAACCTTTAAGGAAAATCAAAATCCAAAAGGCTACAGTAGATAATGGAGTTGATATAGTGCCATTTAACCGGTTTCAATGAAAGGACTTTTCAGAATCCCCCCTAGTCAACAGTTGTAAACAACACCTTTGAAAATGTTTCTTACTCAGAGGTTTTACCATCACAAGAAAAAAATCTGAGTTTAGCCATTCCTGCCTTTGTTTGATAAGGAGATCAGAATATCATTTGCTTGCCAGTCTGTGCTAAAATGTCTGTGCTTCTAAATGTATTTAATAAACTGCTTCTCAGTATTTTTCTTTCTTAATGTAAACATTAGCTGCTTATATAGATGGAGATAATGACATTCTTTTGGATATGTAAAGGTTTCTTAGTTTATTATATCTTGCAAAGTGTGGAGAATGCCTGAGACAGCTTTTCTCATTTCTAGTTGATGCTTAACATGCTTTGTTTAGTGGCAGGAAGCAAAGACTGGAATGAAGGTACCTGAGAGCTATGAAACCCAGAACCTCCTAGGGAATTCTGAAACAAATTAGGTATTTTCTTTTCCTATATAATATTAGGAGAAAACTGATGTTAATATTTAAAGTACTATCCAACCCACCACCAAAAAACCAAGAGAGGGAAAATTATTTTTGGTTGCCGATGAGTCATTGACAATTAGAATTGCATTATAGTTACTCATAGTTTTCTCCATGGTAGGCGTTTCTGCCCATTTCCCAACCAACCTCCAGACTCTGCCCTCAGGATAAAATGTATTTTCCTTTAAAGTATGCAGCATTTTTCTAGATTAAGTATTTGAAGGGGCAAGAAATCCCTTTAAAATATGCAGCATTTTTCTAGATTAAGTACTTGAAGGGGCAGCAACTTCCTGAAGTTGTCTTAAGGGTTGCCAAGCTGGATAGCTTCTTAGGATATGACCTCCTTCTCTGAGGCCCCCAGGCCATTGGTGCTACTTGAGGGCATTTCAACTTGCAAGACTTCTCCTCACTCTCCCATTACATTTATACAGACTTTCTTCCAGAGAGTGTAAATGATATGTGGGTTGTCAATGTTAAAGTTTTAAAAAGCATAAAAGATTTCTGTTTCTTGGTTTTTAGGTTTTTAAAATAAACACTTAGGAGTGTTCCAAGTTGAGGATATCTGTTCATTCTTGTTCTAGTTTGCTAGCTGCCGGAATGCAATATACCAGAAACGGAATAGCTTTTAAAAGGGGGAATTTAATGAGCTGCTGGTTTACAGTTCTAAGGCTGAGAAAATGTCCCAATTAAAACAAGTCTGTAGAAATGTCCAATCAAAGGCATCCAGGGAAAGATACCTTGGTTCAAGAAGGCCGATGAAGTTCAGGGTTTCTCTCTCAAGTGAGAAGGCACATGGCGAACACAGTAAGGGCTTCTGTCTCAGCTGGAAGGGCACGTGGTGAATACAGTGTCATGAGCTAGCTTTTTCTCCTGGCTTCCTATTTCATGAAACTCCACGGGAGGCATTTTCCTTCTTTATCTCCAAAGGTTGCTGGCTCGTGGACTCTCTGCATCTCATGGCTACATCGTTCTGCTCTCTCTGAATCTCCCATTCTCCAAAATATTTCCTCTTTTATAGGACTTCAGAAACTAATCAAGACCCACTCAAATGGGTGGAGACATGTCATCCCCTAATCCAGTTAACAACCACTCTTGACTAAATCACATCAACCAGGGAGATGATCTCATTACAGTTTCAAATATACAGTATTGAATAAGGATTATTCTACCTTTAAGACATGGGATTTATATCAAAACATGGCTTTTCTTAGGGGACATACTTCCTTTCAAACCAGCACAATTCTCATGCACTGTTTCATACTTTCTTTTCTTAGGTTACGTTAGATCTTTCACATCACTTACAGAAAGAATCAGATGTGATATTTAAAAAATCTAAGTGCCCCTAATACAGCTCTACATTATACTAGTAGAGGTTTTAGCCCTCTACCCATCTCCATCCTGGCCCCAAACTCTATTAGTTATGATGAGGG
Organism: Myrmecophaga tridactyla; assembly: GCA_004026745.1. Taxonomy (NCBI): domain Eukaryota; kingdom Metazoa; phylum Chordata; class Mammalia; order Pilosa; family Myrmecophagidae; genus Myrmecophaga; species Myrmecophaga tridactyla. The sequence goes on along the minus strand of PVIY010018255.1, from coordinate 19,955 downwards.
CCTCTGACTTTGGTGGTGAATATCTAGTATTGGCTTTAAAAGCAGCCTTCCAAAGGGATTCAATATCATAGAGAACTCTGAAACAAAAATAACAAAGTAGAGAAAAATGTTAATGAATGTGAGACAGGAATAATAATGCACATAATAAAAAGTAGGGAATTTAAACAGGATGAGTTTGTCCAGAGTTTATTTCTTGAATATTCTCAATATCAAATTTTGAAAAACACCCAAGAAAAATTTCCTTACTTTAAGGACTTAATAGGATGAGGAATTCTTTAGGCGCCCATACACCTCTCATGGCCAGAGGATGTGTCCTCACAAAAAATGATGGGCAGTTCTATTAAAAATATTCAAACTGAAGCACATAGAGAAAAAGGAATTGGAAATAAAGAAACAAGTGTTAGAAACATGTAGAACTCAGTGAAAAGGTCTAATATATATTTTGTAATGTCCTAGAAAGAAAAGGTGGGGGGAAAGAGAGGCAGAAATAATATTTGAAGAGATAATGCTGGAGAATTTTCCAAGTTTGCTGAAAGATATGAATCCACAGATTCAAGAAGCTATGCAAGCTCTAAATGAAATAATGTTTTTAAACCTCATTAAATCAATATTAACAATATTATTATTAACAATATTATACAATATTATTACATTATATTAACAATATTGTTGAAAACCAAAGAGAAAGAGAACATCTTAAAATGAGGCAAAGAACAAAAACACGTTCCTTTCAAAGGATCAATGGTAAGATTGATGACTGACTTTTCAACAGAAACAACAAGAGCCAGGGGGCAATTAATGATATTTTAAAAGTGCTCAACAAAATATTTTTACCAACCTAGAATTCTTCATATAATCATTAGAGTTCTACAGAAGAACAGAACAGTCAGAATATATTTATATGTAAATATTAAAAGATTTATTGTAGGATATGGCTCACATGATCATGGGAGTTGGCAAGTCCAAATTCCATAGGGCAGTCTCCAAATTGGAAACTTAATCAAGGTGAAGTTGAATTCTCCAGGAGAAGTGGGCGGGCTGAAGTAGATAGAAATTATTTTTTTCTGACTGCTAAAAACCTTAGTTCTTGTTTTAAGGCTTCCAACTGATTGAATGAGAAGACTCCTCTCATTGCTGAAGGCAATCTCTTTTGTTGATTGCAACCAGCCATAGATACAATTATTGCTAGTGATTTAAATCCAACTGCGACATACCTTTACATTGATAAACAAGTTAATACTTACTTGACCAAACAATTGGATACCATGAACTAGTCAGGTTGAACCATGAAATTAAACATTACATAAAACCAGAGAAAATGAAGGCAAAATAAAGATTTTATCAAACAGGAGTTAAGTGAATTTACTGCCAACAATCCTTCTAATATTTATTTAGGGAACACTTACTGTAAGCCAAGAATTATGCTAAGCAGCATTTATGAGTTATTTTAATTCCCATAACTCAATGGAATAGTATGATTGTTCCCATTTTAGAAATAGAAAACTGGGGCTTATGGAATTTAAGGTCAAACAAAAATTAAGTTGCACAGCTAGGTTTCAAGTTTGACATGACTTTTAACTATGTCACTGTAATTGTTTCCAGGATATGACAGGGCATACAGTTGGTATAAATACATTGCTTGGACCTCTGAGTGACTTGAATCTTCCCAGGCTTTTGGGAATGTCTTAAAGTTTTGTGTTGTAATGGAGTTAGGTTTAGGAAACACACAGCTCCATCCCAGATATCCCACTAAACCTGACTTGCTTGGTCATTTATTCTTCTACTATATATTGAAGACCCGCTCTGTGCCAAATACTTCGCTGGGCCTAAGTATTGCATTTTTTTCTGAACATAATCTGCTAGGCCTCAAAGTCATAGTCCCTGTCTCAAAGAGCACATGGCATATTAGGAGATATAGAGGCAAGCATAAATTACGATGTAAAGTATTATAATCACCACATCAATAATAATAGCTGCTATTATTGATCATTTATCAAATCTGAGGCCTTGTCTTTAGGGTTTTACATTTATTGTATCATTGAATCTTTTTAAAGCACCAGTGAAGATGGTATTACAATTATCCCTTTTTGCCTTGCAGTAGTTAGGTGTTGGCACCCCCTGTGATCTAGAATATCTCACAAATTATTTTTTGCTGGGTTTCAGGAAACTCCCTAGCTGTCTCTTGATTGGTACATGCTGCTTCTCTCATTACTTTTACATTACACAGACTAAACCTTTTTTAAAATGTTCAAACCAGTCTTTGCTGGCCTGAAAATCCATAGGGGTAGATTCTTCACCTTTGTTTTCCTTTACAGAATCATATAAGGACAGCCTTCTCTTGTAAGGTGCCAAAATCCAGCCTTCTCTTGTCAGATGCCAGAAGCTACCGGTATGTCTTTTTTTTAACAATCCTATATCCCCCACAATGTTGCACTTTCTATGAGAGAGAGATGTGGATCTTGTGGTTTATGCAAATGCTTTGAAGTTACTGGTGTAGCTGCAGCAATAGCTTTATGCATTTCCTTCTCTTTTTTCTTGACATGCCTTATGGCAGACTCATTAATGCTGTGATGGTGACCAACCACAGCAGCTATTTTGCCTGAATGAAGTATATCTAACAAGCTACTTTTTCCTTCAAGTTGATCACTTTCCTGTGTTTTTTGGGAGAGCTTTCTGAACCACTAGGAACACTAGGCTTGTGACCCATGATTTTAATAGAGTTTATGGTATTTAAGTGACATAAGATATGAGAAACTCAAGATGCAAAGCTCACTGCAAGACCACAAAAGATGTCATATGAGAGACTGCCATAAACATGCCTGGCATCCCCAAACCAGTGAATAGAACCACAACTCTTTTTTTATGAATTTAATTATGAGAGAAAAAATGTGTCACTTTTCATTTCTGTTATTAAACAGTAAAATACATACTGTAAAGTTAGTATTACACATAACAGTGCATACATTTTATGCATTTATGAGTTACCAAACTTTTAAAAGCTATATCTACATTTCTAGCCTGCTGGCCTTTGCATGTCATCTGTGGCTTCTGCAAAACTCCCCCAAATTCCCATTTAATTTCTTATATTGACCCATGATATATCGAAACTGCAATGGGAAAAGTCGGAATGTGGAAGGGATAACTCTATTATTAACCATATTTCACAGGGGAGAAAACTCAGGCTGAGAGAGGTTAAGTGATTTGTTCAAAATTACAAGCTAATGAATGCATAGCCAGGGTTCCAACCAAGGACCTCAAATATTTTAGCCACCATGGACAACATTTGTTGTCCAAAGGTGCAGCACCCATCTTAGAAGGAGAGTGAGAGAACTTTAGAGAAAGTGACATCCAAACTGAGTTTGAAAGAGTTACCAGGAAGAAAAAGGAAGGAGTGAAAAGGTATATATAATGTTCTATATTGTCCACCTAGGCAAGATAGTTGGAAAAATCCAGTAAATTAGGGCTAATGTTGGGGCAAATCCTTGTCATTTTGGAAAGGGCAAATTTGTCGTTCTCCTTTCCTAGGTTAGGCTTACGGTTGCTAAATAAACATGATGCAGGAATCTGAGGAACAGGGTGAGGGTCCTGAGATGTGGAGAGGATAGAGACATAGAAAATATTTGAGATTTTCTTCCCACTGACCCTTCTCCCATATAGAGTGAAATTGAGAGAGATAAGCCTACATCTAAATACTTAAAAAAAAATGCCTCATTTTGGGAAGCTGGAAATAGATGTAAACAGGAAAGATAGAAAAAAGTAAACTAGAAGAGTGTAAAGGATGAAAAATGAAATGAAAGTTTGAATAATATGACTTTTCACTTGTGTACTTGGCTTTTACTTTTGAGCAATTGCATTTCATTCTCAACCTCATATAACTGCTAGTCTGAGATGATGAGATGGTGTGGGTCTCCTAACCTTAGAGGAATAGGAAGAATCACTTCAGCTACACAAAGCACCTATTTTATTTTTTTTGTTCAGAGTAAAGATGAATTCTTGCCAAAAGCAAGGAAAGGGCTGTTAGATTATTTAATTTTTCTGTGACAATACTGTCATTCATTAGTATTCTTAAAAAGTGTTTTCCTTAATTTCATTTTGAATGGAATGAGACATTTTTTCTAAGACCTAAAATTGAAATAGTTATGGAGAGAGAGAGATTAGAAGCAAAATAGATTGTGGAAAAATAATACTTTATTATGCCTTTCTGGGGGAAAAGTCATCCTTTCTCCTAATCAGATACCTTTCGGCATCTCAGAACAGAAATGTTTTAGTTTATCAGAGCTGCTGTCACAAATATCACATAATAGATTGGCTTAAACACTGGGAATTTATTGGCTCATGGTTTTGGGTCCTGAAGAAGTCCAAAATCAAGACATTGGCAAGGCTTGCCTTCTTCTGAAAATAGGTAGCCATCTGGTACTGGTTGCTAGCAATATTTGGAGTTCTTTGGTATATATTTCTGTTTCCCATCACACAGCAATGTCTGCTCTTTTCTGAATTTTGTGACTTCTGGGTTCTTTATAGGACCTCCAGTAATCCAGATTAAGGACCACATTATCATCTCAAATGATGCAGAAAAGGTATTTGAAAAAGCTCAGCACTGCTTCTTGATAAAAACACTTAGAACACTAGAAATAGAAGGGAAATTACTCAACATGATAAAGGACACATATAAAAAACTCACAGCTAACATCACATTTAATGGTGAAAGGCTGAAAGCTTTCTCTCTGATATCAGGAATAGGATAAGGATGCCCACCGTCACCGCCGTTATTCAACATTATACTGGCAATTCTAGCTGGAACAATTAGGCAATTGAAAGAAAAACAAAAGACATCCCCTAATTGGAAAGAAAGGAGTAAAACTTTCTCTGTTTTCAGATGACCTGATCCTATATCTGAAAATTCCACAATAAATCTCCTAGAGCTAATATATGAATTCAGCCAAGGGGCAGGGTACAAGATCAATATACAAAAATCAGTGGTGTTTCTATATGATATTAAGGAACAATCTGAAGAGGAAATCAAGAGAAAATTCTGTTTACAACAGCAACTAAAAGAATCAAATATCTGGGAATAAATCTAAACAAGGAGGTAAAGGACTTGAGCACAGAAAACTAAAACAAATCAAAGAAGATCTAAATAAATGAAAGAAAACTCCATGTTCATGGATCAGAAGACTAAACATTATTAAGATGTCACTTTGACCCAAAGCATTTTACAGATTCAAAACAATCCCAATCAGAATTCTAAAAGCCTTCTTTGCAGAAATGGAAAAAGCCAATAATCAAATTCATATGGAAGAGTATGAGGCCCTGAATAGCAAAAAGCCATCTTGAAAAAGAGAAAAGTTGGAGGGCTCACACGGCATGATCTTAAAACTTATTACAAAGCCACAGTGATCAAGACGGCATGGTACCAGCACAAGAACAGACATACAGACGAAAGGAATTGAACTGAGAGTTCAGAGTTCATTCCTCACATTTATGACCAACTGATTTTTGACAAAGGCGCCAAGTGTACTCAATTGGGGGAGAATGGTCTCTTCAACAAATGGTGCTGGGGAAACTGGATGTCCATATGCGAAGGAATGAAAGGGGACCCCTTTCTAACACCATATCCAAAAATTAACTCAAAATGGATCAAAGTTCTAAATGTAAAAGCCAGCACTATAAAACTTCTAGAAGAAAATATAGAGAAGTATCTTTAAAATTTTGTGTTTGGCAGTGGTTTCTTAGACTTTACATGCAAAGCACAAAAAAAAAAAAGAAAAAATAGATAAATGGGGCCTTATCAAAATTAAAAACTTTTGTTCATCAAAGTACTTTATCATGAAAGTAAAATGAGAACCTACACAGAGTTCTCACAGAGGCAGATGTCTCTGGGATGTGGAAACCATACTGACCGATAGAGAACAGGGCAATACTGCCATGAAGTGGAGCACCCTGAGTGGATTATTCCAATGGCATGATTCTGCATTTGCTGTGCCGACAGAATTACAGAAATGCCTTGTGCCTTTTCAGCTACTGGAGTAAACCTTCATCCTTTGACTTTCTCTACAATGGGTCTTAAGATCTGGAACAAGATGAGAAGTGTACTCTCATTGGTTGACAATATAGCTCATTCAGACACCTCAGTATATTTAACTAGCTTCTTCCTTCATCTACCAGGTAGGTACCTCTCATTTTTATATGCAATTATTTCATTCCTACAATTATTAATATAAAACCACCTGGTGTACACTAAACAAGTTGCCATTTTTTCTTTTGTTTGTGTTAATTGTTGCAGTTGTACTATTAATACAACTGTAAATACTTCCAGTATTTAAATTCAGAACTACAATACTATTGAACAGGCCTACTTTGATTAAGTAGGGGGAGGGGCAAACTGTATATAAATATTTACTATGATTCTTTGAACATCCTTAAGTATTTGTTATAATGTAACCTGAATTCATAATAATTTCACTTATCATAATATATTATTCAGGAACCAAAAACCTTTTTGTCTATTACCAAAAAAATAATACCAACTTTTTTTGGTATAGACAAATAATATGAGCAATCCCATCAACTGGATTTTTAGAATGCATTGTGTGAACACATCATATATTTACCATAGGAATAAATGTAGATGCAATAGCATACTTTACATATGCTACAATAATTATTACTTTTCCAACAAGAATAAAATTCTTCCACTGACTAGCTAGTGTACACAAAAGAAATATTAAATGATCTCCAGAAATACATAAGCCTTAAGCTTTATATTCCTATTTACTTTTACTTTTGGTGGGTAACAAGAATTGCATTAGGTAACCCCTCATTAGATATTCTTCTACATGATAACTATTAAGTCTTTACCCATTTCCAAAACATTCTGTCTATAGGAGCAGTAGTCAATATTGTAGGTGGCTTTGTGTACTGATCCCCATTATTTTCAGGATATATACTATTTGTTACACGAACCAAAACCAATCTTACAATGGTATTGACAGGTGTTAACTTTCTTCCCAACATTTTTTTTTTTTTTTTTAGTTTTTCTGGTTGTGGAACAATTTGCTATACAGCATGTCATGGGAACTGGAGTAGCTAGGGTTCCCTAGGGAAACAGAACCAACAAGAGATATCTGTAGATATGAGATTTTATGAAAGTGTCTCACACAATCGTGGGGATGCATGAGTCCAAATTCCTTAGGGCAGTCAGTAAGCTGGCAACTCCAATGGCGATGTTTAATGAATTCTCTAGGAGAGGCTGGCTGGCTGATGTGGAGAGAGATTCTCTCTTCTGACTTCTCTTTTAAAGCACTCAACTGATTAGACTAAACATCTATAATTGCAGAAGACACTTCCCTTGGTTGACTGCAGATGTAATCAGCTAGAGATGCAATCATTGTGCTAATTATTAGTCTATGAAATGTCTTCACAACAATAGATAGGTCAGTTCTGGCTTGACTAGACAACTGGGAACCATCACCTGGCCAAGCTGGCACAGTACCTAACCATCACAGTTCACTCCTTGTCAACTTGGCAGCTATACACATCACTTTAAACCATGCTTGATATCTAAATAAAAAACAATAACAGACACATTTTTCACCTAAAAGTACTCAACTGTCCTGCATACAACTGGAAACACTCTAAATCACTCCAGAATAGAGTGCAAGTCCTTGGGTAATATTCCCTCTTAAACTTGATATACTGTGACATATATTACAACATGAACAGTACAACTTATGTCCTATAAGAGGGAAATATAGGGGAAGAAAACCGAGATATTTGCCTTATGTGCAAATACAAATATACTCACAATAAAACAAGAAAGAAATATTCATACCATTACAATCCTCATTTCTGTAACTGAAGCCATGGTTATAGTTCATATTTATCACTACCTTCTTCCACTACCCAATCCATGTTCCCATACCCTCAACAAGCAACTTAGCTGGCCATGATTCTTTGCCTGGTGGGGTGACCAAATTCTTGAAGTTTCTGGGCCATTGGTAGTCCTACCTGGACTGGGTATTTGCACTTTTCCATTGACTTTATTCATGGTAGTACTAAAAGACACCCTAGGGGATCTCCTGTATTTCAGGCAAATTCTTCTTTACCTACATTGTGTAGTTGCAGTCCTATTTCCCGTTGATAGTCATAATCAATCACCCCAGCCAGTACAGTAATCCCCTTCTTTGCCTGTGATTCAGAGGCATGAACAGCCCAAAGTGGCCAGGTGGCAGTCTTAACTTCTAGTTCAATGGAATAGTTGTTGTGTCTCTTGGTGGAAGCACTCCTCCTTTTGGAACTAAGACCTGTAGACCAGCAGAGTTCAAGGTTTCAGGGACAGGAAGCAAAAATTTCCCTAGTGGATCGCTAAAGATAATAATGTGTGGTGCCATTCCCATTTCCACCCCTTGATTCCTTGACCCATGAATCCTGGCTAGGTGAAACAACACCATAGAGTGGGTGCTGATTCAGAGCATATACAACTTCCTGAAGAACACTGCCCTAGCCTTGCAAGGTATTGTCACCTATTTAGCACCATAATTGAGTCTTCAAAAGGCTGTTTCACTCTCCTATTAAACTAGCTGCTTCAAGATGAATGGGAACACATCAAACCAGAGAATTCCATGAGCATGTGCCCATTCCTGCACATGATTTACTGTGAAGTAGGTTCCTTGATCAGAAGCAATGCTGTGTGGAATACCAAGAAGATGGTGAATAAGGCATTCTGTAAGTCCACAGATGGTAGTTTTGGCAGAAGCTCTGCAGGCAGGGAAGGCAAACCAATATCCAGAGTATGTGTCTATTCCAGTTAGAACAAATTGCTGTCCCTTCCATGATGGAAGTGGTCCACTGTAATTAACCTGCCACCATGTAGGAGGCTGAGCACCTCAGGAAATGGTGTCATATCAGGGGCTGAGTGTGGGTCTCTGCTGCTGGCAGATGGACGCCCAGTAATGACTAGAGCCAAGTCAGCCTCGGTGAGTGGAAGCCCATGTTGCTGAGCCCATGCATAACCTCCATCCCTACCACCATGACCATCTTGTTCACGAGCACATTGGGCAATGACAGGAGTAGCTGGGGAAAGAGACTGACTAGTATCCAGAAAATGCATCATCTTATCCATATGATTATTAAAACCTCCCTCTGCTGAAAGTCACCCTCTGGTGAGCATTCACATGGGACAAAATATCTTCATGTTTTTTACCCACTCAGAAAGGTCTATTTACATACCTCTTCCCCAGGCCTCTTTGTCACCAATCTTCCAATCATGCTTCTTCCAAGTCCCTGACCATCCAGTCAAACCATTAGCAACAACCCATGAGTCAGTATACAAATGCTCCTCTGGCCAGTTCTCCTTCTAAGAAAAAGGAACAACCAGGTGCACGGCTTTAAGTTCCACCTACTGGGAGGATTTCCTCTCACCACTCTCCTTCAGGGTCATTCCAGAAAGGGGCTGCAGTGTTGCAGCTATCCACTTTTGGGTGGTACCTGCATATCATGCAGAGCCATCTGTGAACTAGGCCCAAGTTTTCTCTTTCTCAGTCAACTTACTGTAAGGAAATACCGAGAAGCTGTGGCTCTGGGCTGGAAAAGAGAAGGTAATGTGGCAGGAGTGGGGGCCATGGGCATTTGGACCCCCTCCTCATGTAACTTACTTGTGCCTTCAGGACCTGCTCAAGCCCTATCTTATATATACCATTTACATTTTATGATGGAGTGCTGCTGAACATGCCCAACTTTATGGCTTAGTGGGTCAGACAACACCTGGCTCATGATAGGCAATTCAGGTCTCATTGTAACTTGGTGGACCATTATTAAGCATTCAGTCTCTGCTAAGGCCCAGTAGCAGGCCAAAAGCTGTTTTTCTCAAAAGGAGGATAGTTACAATCAGAGGATGGCAAGGACATATTCTAAAGTCCTAAGGGTCTACATTGTGATTCTCATATAGGGCCCTGCCAAAGGCTCTGTACAGCATCTCTATTTGCCACTAACATTTCCAGCACATTGTATCTGCTAGATTATATGATCCAAGTAGCAGAGCAGCTTATTCAGCAGCCTGTACCTATTGCAAAGCCTCTTCTTGTTCCAGTCCCCATTCAAAATTAGCAGTTTTCTGGTCACTCAGTAAATGGGTTGGAGTAGCACACCCAAATGAGGAATATGTTGTCTCCAAAATCCAGAGAGGCCAGCTAGGCGTTGTGCCTCTCTTTTGGTTGTAAGAAGGGCCAGATGCAACAACTTCTTCACTTTAGAAAGGATATCTTGACATGCCCCACACAACTGCACAACTAGAAATTTCACTGAGGTGGAAGGTCCCTATATTTTTGTTGGATTTATCTCCCATCCTCTGACACACAAAGGCTTTACAATAAGTCTAGAGTAGTTGCTACTTCTTGCTCACTAGGTCTAATTAGCATGATATCATCAATATGTTTTGTGGGAGGGAGAAACGATCAAGGTCCCTGCGGACAAGATTATGACATAGGGTTGGAGAGTTGATATACCCCTGAGGTAGGATAGGAAAGGTATACTTCCGGCCTTGCCAGCTGAATGCAAACTATTTCTGGTGGTCCTTCTGACAGCTATTTGCTAGATCAATAATTGCATAACAGGTGCCAGGGGATGTGTTGATTTGCTCAAGCAATGATACCACATCTGAACAGCAGCTGTGATTGGAGTCACCACCTGGTTAAGTATATGATAATCCACTGTCATCCTTCAACTCCCATCTGTTTTCTGCACAGGCAAAATAGGAGAGTTCAATGGGGATTTGCTAGAAATAACCACTTGTGCCAGTTTGAAAGTATTATGTACCCCAGAACAGCCATGGTTTAATCCTGATTCAATCTTGCGGAGGCAGCCTTTTCTTTTAATCCTAATCCAACACTGTAGGTTGGAAACTTTTGATTAGATTATCACCATGGGGATGTGGTGCATCCAATTGTAGGTATGACCTTTTGTTTAGATAGAGATGTGACTCCACCCATTCCAGGTGAATAGTTTACTGGAATCCTTTAAAAGAGGAAACATTTCGGAGAGAGTCAGAAGCCTCAGAGCCAAAAGAAACTTCATTGTAGAGCTCATGCAGATGCAGACATGTAGAAAACAGAGACATGGATGTTTGGAGATGCTTGAGGCCCAGTAAATGTTGCCATGAGATGTTAAACAAGCTAGAACCTGAAGAGAGCCAAGGGAAGCAAGAGATGAAAGCCAGCCTTGGAGCAATAAAGTGAGGAACCCCACAGGAGCAGAGACTGAAAACAATGGAGCCCAGGAGGAAGGGACCAGCAGATGCCAGCCACATGACTTCCCAGCTGACAGCTGTTCCAGATTGATTGGCCTTTCTTGAGTGAAGGTAACTTCTTGTTAGTGCCTTAATTTGGACATTTTTATCAGTTTAGAACTGTAAACTTGTAACTTATTAAATTCTCCTTTGTAAAAGCAGTTCTAGTTCTAGTATTTCACATTCCAGCAGTTTGCAAACTAGAATACCACCCCTGCATCCTTCAAGTTCTTAAGAGTGGTGCTAATCTCTGCAATCCCTCCAAGAATATGGTATTTCTTCTAGTTTATTATTTTTAAAGATAGTTGCAGTTATAGTGGCTTCCACTTGGCCTTTCCTACCATAGTAGCCCTCACTCCATGAGTTAGAGAGCCAATGGGGGGGATTCTGTCAGTTGCTCAGTATGTCTATTCCAATTATGCTTTCTGGAATTGGGGACATAAATACAGAATGGGTCTGGGGACACAGTGGACCCTTTATGAGATGGACCTGAACTTAAGCGCCCTCAATCACCTGACCTCTATAAGCCCATATTCTGACTAGTGGACCAGAGTAATGTTTTGGGTCTCCTGGAATTAATGTCATTTCAGAGTTAGTATCTGATAATTCCCAAAATATCAAATCATTTCCTATTCCTCAATCCACAGTTACCCTGGTAAAAGGCCATTGTTGGTCTTCTTGGGGAAGGCTTGGAGGAAGATTAACAGTATAAATTTTTGTCAATGTTTGAGAGTCCTTTCCCAAGGAGACCAGGCTTCCCCCTCATTTAAGGGGTTCTGGGTCTATAAACTGTCTCAAAAGTCTGGGAATTGATTAAGGGGCTGTAACTCTCTGTTTTTGTAATTCAAGTTAGGCTTTTGTTAACTTGACCTCAAACTCTTCTGCTTATACAGCTCAAATGAGAATTCAGTAGACTGCCCATCTATTTCACTTCTATCCTATGATTTCCTAGCCAATGCCATGGGTCTCTGTGACTCAGAATATTTTGACTGCCGTTTTGTGTCTGCTGTCCATTATGGTAGCCACACCCACCTTGTCTTTGTCAATTAAGTGCTGCCACGTGGCTTCTGCCAACTCATGATCTGATCATCCCTCCTGTGATTTCAGCTCAGTGACAGCAGTTCCCACAGAGAAGGGTGACTACAGAGCTCTTCAGGGATGATGCAGCTACTCTCAAAAATTGATTTCTCACAGTCCTAGTAAAAGGTGTGCCCTCTGGACATTCTTGGGGTATTTGAGCAGTCTTCCATGATAAATCTGCTCTAACATTCTAATCTCTCTAAGCCTTTAGATCCCATCATCTACATTATACCAGGGCAGTTTCAACCTCAGGTAATGTAGGCCACTTTTGATCCATGTTTCAGCCAACCACCTAGACAAACTGTTAATGCCATTTCTGACTCTGTGAGATACAACATTGAATATGGAATCTTTGCTTAGTGGATCCATATCAATAAATTCAGACTGATCCAGCTGTATATTCCTTCCACTGTTACCTCACACCCTTACGATCCATCCCCACACATATTTCTCTTATTTCTGTCTATATAAGTTGGAAAACTCACGCAGTTCTTTTAGAGTATAGTGTACCTCCTCATGTATCACACTCTGTACCTCACCTTTTGGGGCCTGTTGGGGTTTTAATGTAGTTGTAGACCTGGAAGAAAAGATAGGTAGTGGCAGTTGGGGTGGACATGTCATGAAAAGAATTAGAAGTGTCTTTCAAACCCATTACATCACGACATTCCCTTGCAGTTTCATCTTATGAAACAGAATTAATCTCTCAAGAAAGAAGAATGAGGGCTGTTTCCTCAGAGGCAGTGGTTACAGGTTTAGAAGGCACCAAAGGATTATTCTCTTCAAATTAAGATTGGATTACAGACTCCTCAGGGCAGAGTAAACGTCAGGAAGTTACTTCCTCAGGCAGGCTGGAGATTGGGTGGCTCTTTTCTCAGGGCAGGTTGGAGTTGGGGCAGCTGTTTTCTCAGGGCAGACATTACAGATTTATGTAGCAAAGACTCAGCAGAATCTAGGGTTTCAATGTCTCCTCTGCCATCATTTTCAATGCATATGTCAACATCACAATTTTTAGGATTCCATTCCTTTCTAATCAATGGACTTATTCTAACAGCAGACACCCTACAATGTTGAGAATTTAGTTTACATTGTAAATCTGCTACTCAAACAATGAGACTCTGTGTCTACTTTTCAGAGATCTCTAATCTGTAGACACAGGAAATAAGATTTTCTTTTAGGATATATATAGAAAGTTTTACATCTGTCATATGGCACTTCTGCTGCAAATTTGAAGACTTCACCTCATCCTTTTTTATAACTGTATCTGGCCTATCTAGGAACAGCTAACCAACATCATTATACCTTTTAACTCCACAAAATGCTGTTAAGGTAAAAACACTGACCTTGCCTCATGTAAGCATACAATTAGCAGACTCAAATGGTGATATTTTGCATATCTCTATTGCCAACTCATACCAGAGACTGTCAGTGCCATCTTGATTATTGGAAACAGAGTCATAAGTGCCTTTGAGTCTAATTAGAGTAGAAAACCAATTGCAAAAACCCATTTTAAAGATTCTGTTTCTCAAGAACCACTCCAGTAGCAAAGCAGTGTTCTCTAGGGAAGCAGAACCTACAGGAGATATCTGTAAAATAAGATTTTATAACAGTGTCTCACATAATTGTGGGAAGGCACTAGTCCAAATTCCATAGGGCAGGTAGCAAGCTGGCAACTCTGATGGAGGTCTTTGATGAATTCCCTAGGAGAGGTTGGCTGGCTGAACTGGACAGAGAGAAATTCTCTCTTCTGACTTCTCTTTTAAATCGTTCAACTAATTATATAAAATCTCTCTGATTGCACAAGACACTCCCCTTGGCTGACTGCAGATGTAATCAGTCATAGATGCCATGCTGGTTTGAAAGTGTTGTGTATCCCAGAAAAGCTATGTCCTTTAATTTTGATTCAGTATTATAGGGTGGAAATCTGTGATTAGATTGTTTCCATGGAGTTTGACTCACTCAGTTATGGATGTGAACTTTTGATAAGATTACTTCAATGGAAGTTACCATTGGGTGTGGCATTTTGATTAGATGAATATGTGACTCCACCCACTCAAGGTGGGCTTTGATAAGTTTAGTGGAGTCCTTTTAAAGGGAAGACACTGGAGGAAGCTCAGATGCTTGGAGAACAGTGGCTTCAGATATACAGACACAGACATTAGGAAATACAGAAGCGCTAGAAGATGCCAGGAGCTGAGAGAGCCAACAAGAGCCAGCCTGGAACCAGAAGCAAAGAGGTATAGACATTTGGAGATGCTTGGAGTGCCCAAGGAGATTCTTGGAGTCCTGACAGAGAAGATGCCTAGATAAGGACATTTGGAGATTCACACCCCACACAGATGATGCCATGTGCTTTCCCATGGGATGCTAAGTAAACCCCAGAAGCCAAAAGGATCCACGGGGGGTTAGAAGAGTCATTTGACTTCATTTGACTTAGAGAGTCATTTGAGATCTCTGAAAAGTAGATGCAGAGTCTCGTTGTTTGAGTAGCACATTTACAATGTAAACTACATTCTCAACATTGTAGGGTGTCTGCTGTTAAAATGAGGCCATTGATTGGAAAGGAATGGAATCCTAAAAATTGTGATGTTGACATATGCATTGAAAATGATGGCAGAAGGGACAGTAAAACCCTAGATTCTGCTGAGTCTTTGCTAGATAAATCTGTAATGTCTGTCCTGAGAAAGTCATTTGACTTAGAGAATCATTTGAAGCCAGAAGCTATGAGAGGATGCAGGCACCAACCATATGTCTTCCCACGTGAAAGACATTGACCTTTCTTAGTCAAGGTATCTTTCTCTGGATGCCTTAGTTTGGGTATTTATTTTTGTTTTTTATTTTTTCTGCATGGGCAGGCACTGAGAATCGAACCTCGGTCTCTGGCATGGCAGGCGAGAATTCTGCCACTGAGCCACCATTGCATCAACCAGTTTGGGCATTTTTATGGCCTTAGAACTGTAAACTTGTAATTCAACAAATTCCCTTTTTAAAAGCCATTCCATTTCTAGTATATTGCATTTCAACAGTATTAACAAGCTATTACAGATTTTGGACCCAGAAGTGAGGTGGTGCAATTTGCAAATACCAAACATGTTGGAATGGCTTTTTCAATGGATAAAGGCAAGATTTTGGAAGAATCATAAGAAACATGATAGAGAAGGCCTAGAATGCTTTGAGGAGTCTATCGGTAGAAATATGGGCTCTAAATATACCTCTGATAAGACCTGAGGAAGAAATAATGCATATGTTATTGCAAACTGGAAGGAAAGTGGCCCTTGTTTTAAAGTGGCAGAGAATTTGGCATAATTGAATACTGATGTTGGATGGAAGGCAGGATTTAGACGTATCGAGCTGGAGTACTTAGCTGAAAAGATAACCAAGTTATATATGGAATGTACAGCCTGGCTTCTCCTTGCAGTATATTGTAAAATGCAACAGGAAAGAAATAAGTTGATAACTGAACTTTTTTTTTTGTATAGTATAAAATATATACAAAGAAGTAAATGAAAAAGCAGTAGTTTTCAAAGCACTCATCAACAAGTAGTTACAGGACAGAACCCAGAGTTCATCATGGGCTACCATACAATCCTCTCATATTTTTCCTTCTATCTGCTCCGTAATGTAGGAGGCTAGAGGGCTTAAAATTTTTTTTTCACAATCAACTTTATTTTTGTGAAAAATAACATGTATACCAAAAGGTTTTAAATTTCAAAGCACATCACCATAATCAGTTGTGGAACATATTTCAGAGTTCGACATGGGTTCCAATTCCAAAATTTTAGGTTTTTATTTCTAGCTGTTCTAAAATACTAGAGACTAAAAGAGATAATTTAATGATTCAGCCTTCATATTCATTTGTTAAATCCTACCTTCTCTGGATAACTCCACCATCACCTTTGATCTTTCTATCCCTCTCTTTAGGGGTGTTTGGGCTATGGAAATTCTCAATTTTTCATATTGGAAGGGTTTGTCACTAATATGGGGTAGGGAGATGGAACTATCTGATGTTCTGGAGAGACTGGGCTAGGTGGACCAGGAATCCATCTGGAGGTTGTAGGTTTCTGGAAAGTTACTCTAGTGCATGGAACCCCTGTGGAATCTTATATATTGCCCTAAGTGTTCTATAGGATTGGCTAGAATGGTACTGATTGGGAGTTGGTATGTTATGATAGGTAGCAAGGTCTAACTGAAGCTTGCATAAGAGCAACCTCCAGAGTAGCCTCTTGACTCTATTTGAAGTCTCTCTGCCGCTGATACTTTATTAGTTACACTTCTTTTCCCCCATTGGTCAGGATGGAATTGATTCCATGGTGCCAGGTCTAGATTCATCCCCAGGAGTCATCTCCACATTGCCAGGGGGACTTTCACCCTTGGATGTCATGTCCCATGTAGGGGGTAGGGCAATTATTTCACTTGCAGAGTTGAGCTTAGAGAGACTGAGGCCACATATGAGCAACAAAAGAGGTCGTCCAGAAGTAACTCTCAGGCATATCTATAGTTAGACTAAGCCTCTCCATTACCTACATAAGCTTCATAAGAGTAAGCCTCAAGGTCAAGGGCATGGCCTATTGATTTGGGTGTCCCTAAGTTTGATACAGAATCAGGGGATTCCCTGATGGTAAGGTTATAGGTTTAATAGTTCCATATATTTTCTCCCATCATCCAGGGGACTTTGCCAATACTTTTTGATTATCTGCTTAATATACTCTAAGATATGTCCAGACATTACAATAATCTAAACAGGGTTAAAGGATCTCGTTCTTATTCTGGACTCCCTGTGTTTCAGTTGTTCAAATGAGCTATGCAGATAGGTTGAGTTAGATTATACTCTACAGAAAATTTCAGTTCCAGGCCAAATAAACCTTTCTTCTATTGGTCTCAAAGAGTATGTGTAGTTCTAAAATATATACACTGCCTTCTTACCCCTATGTTCTGAATTACTTTAACCCCAACCTGTTTAGCTTCATTCTTATCTCTAAATATCAGGTTATATATATAAAATAGCCTCTCAAAATCCAGAAATAATAATCATCATCTGGACTTAATGTGTCTGCTCTAAAAGCTCACAATCTAGGCCCCTATTTTCTTATAAGCATTTTCTAAAGGTGACCGTACTAGTCTTGTTCTTTTATTTCTGGCTGATTTTGCCTCACCAGGTGACCACATGTTCATTCACATCATTGCATTCCTCACGACATTCTTCCTCTTTTTTAGCAGCATGCGCTTCAGGATGTCATGTTGTCTTAGTGCTCTGTAACATTCCATTGTATGTATATACTGCATTTTGTTGATCCACTCGTTTGTTGATGGGCATTTGGTCTGTTTCCATATTTTGGCAATTGTGAATAATGCTGCTATGAGCATTGGTGTGCAAATGTCTGTTTGTATTATTGCTTTCAGCTCTTCTGGATATATACCAAGTAGTACTATTGCTCGGTCATAAGGCAACTCTATATTTAGTTTCCTAAGGAACCTCCAAGCAGTCTTCCACAGTGCCTGCTCCATTAGACATTCCCACCAGCAGTGCATAAGTGTCTCCATTTCTCCACATCCTCTCTAACATTTATTGTTTCCTGTTTAATAGCAGCCATTTTTATAGATGTGAGGAATTATATCATTTTAGTCTTGATCTGCATTTCCCTTACAATGAAAATGAGCATCTCTTCATGTGCTTTTGAGCCATCTGTATTTGCTCTTCAGAAAAATGCCTATTCATATCTTTAGCCCATTTTATAATTGGGTTGTTTGTTCTTTTGTTGTTGAGTTGGATGATTTCTTTGTCCAATGTGTGATTTGCAAATAGTTTCTCCCATTGAGTTGGCTGCTTCTTGACCTTTTTGACTAAGTCTTTTGAAGTGCAGAAACATTTGATTTTGAGGAGTTCCCATTTATCTATTTTTCTCTTGTTGCTTGTGCTTTGGGTGTAAAGTTTAGGAAGCTACCTCCTATTACTAAGTCTTGAAGATGTCTCCCTACATTTTCTTCTAGAAGCTTTATGGTGCTAGTTCTTATATTTAAGTGTTTGATCCATTTTGAGTTAATGTTTGTGTAGGGTGTAAGATAGGGGTCCTCTTTCGTTGTCCTGGCTATTGATATCCAGTTCTTCCATGCCCAGTTATTGAAAAGACTATCTTGTCCTGGTTCAGAGAATTTGGGGGCCTTGTCAAAAATCAGTTGACCATAGATTTGGTGGTCTATTTCTGCACTCTCAATGCAATTCCACTGGTCAATGCTTCTGTCTTTGTGCCAGTACCACGCTGTTTTGACCACTGTGGCTTCATAATAGGTTTTAAAGTCAGAGAGTGTTAAGCCTCCCACTTCATTCTTCTGTTTTAGGATTCTTTTAGCTTTTCGGGGTCTCTTTCCTTTCCAGATGAATTTGGTAATTAAGTTTCCCAATCTTTGAAGTAGGTTTTTGAAATTTTGATTGGTACTTTGTTGAATCTGTAGATCAATTTGGGTAGATTTGACATCTTAACTATATTTAGCCTTTCTATCCATGAGCGGGGAATGTCTTTCCACCAATTTAGATCCCCTTTGATTTCTTTTAGCAATGGTATGTAGTTTTCTGTGTACAAGTCCTTTACGTCCCTAGTTGTTTCATTCCTAAGTACTTGATTCTTTTAGTTACTATTTTGAATGGCATTTTTTCCTTAACTGACTCCTCAGTTAGGTCATTGCTTGTGTGTAGAAATGTTACTGATTTTTGCACATTAATTTTAATCCTGCCACCTTGCTGAATTTATTTATTAGCTCAAGTAACTTTGCTGTTGATTTCTCAGGATCTTCCAAGTATGGTATCATATCATCTCCAAATAATGAGAGTTTTACTTCTTCCTTTACAGTTTGGATACCTTTTATTTCTTTGTCCTGCCTGATTACTCTAGCTAGAACTTTAGTACAATGTTGAATAATAGTTGTGACAGTGGGCATCCTTGTTTTGTTCCTGATCTTAGGGGGAAAGCTTTCAGTCTCTCTCTATTGAGTATGATGTTGGCTATTGATTTTTCACATATTCCCTTTATCATACTGATGTAGCTACTTTTGATTCCTATCTTTTGGAGTGTTTTTATCAAAATGATGCTGAATTTTGTCAAATGCTTTTTCATCATCAATTGAGATGATCATGTGATTTTTCCCTTTTGATTTATTAATGTGCAATATCACACATTGTGTGGAACCACCCTTGCATTCCTGGTATAACCTTACTTGGTCATGGTGTGCAATTCTTTTAATGTGTTGTTGGATTCAATTTGCTAATATTTAATTGAGAATTTTTGCATCTACACTCATTAGGAAGATTGGCCTGTAGTTTTCCTTTCCTATGGCATCTTTGCCTGGTTTTGGTATAAAATGATATTAGCTTCATAAAATGAGTTAGGTAGAGTTCTTTTTTCCTCAACTTTTTGGAAAAGTTTGAGCAGGATTGGTGTTAGTTCTTTTTGGAATGTTTGATAAAATTCCCCTGTGAAACCATCCAGCCCTGGGCTTTTCTTTGTAGGAAAATTTTTGGTGACTGATTGAATCTCTTTATCTATGATTGGTTTGTTGAGATCTTCTATTTCTTCCTAAGTTAGTGTAGCTTGTCTGTGTGCCT